>JADLZK010010924.1:0-285549 GCA_015847255.1 Hyparrhenia diplandra | reverse complement strand
CTTAAAAACTTATTGATTTATTTATTGTGTTTTGGGAAACTACTGGGATCGATGCTCTAGAGGACAAACTTACTCTTAGTTCACCGCATCTCGAGACTTGCTTCTGGGATCGAAACGCAAAGATCACCCATCTGCCTGCCACTAGTTAATAATGCCATCGTCACGGTTTTTTCCTGATCCCCAGTTCTGCGTGAGCGAATGAAGCCACGTGTCGTTTCATTCCAGTGACAGTGATTCGCCGATTCGGTGAAATCTCTCGCGCACGTGTGGACATCCCGTGCTGCCAAGCTTTGCCAACTTCCAGCTAGGCACCATGCAAGTGCAATGCTTGCCATGCAAGGACAAATCAACTGCTCCTGTCCATCCGTCCAGCGAGAGAGAAGTCAAAAGAAAGGCTCCACCAGTACAGCTTCTTGAGATGAAGGCACAATGAAGAACGGATTGGTGATGTCATGAAGAACGGAGTGGTGATGTCGTGTGGTCGTTGATGACGCACAAGTCTCCTGGTAGACACAGGCCGCAACATCCCATGGCTCACCCTTTTTGCTAGGTTTTTTACCATGGGTCGTTTGGTGATGAAAAGTCCACAGAACTCAGGTGTTCTATATTTTTTTATTGACTATAAAGTTAATTTAACTTTGATAGTCAGCAGAGATTACTTATCAACAATTGACGGTATGATGTGTATTTCACCAGTGGGTCTGAATTATATATAGAAATTAATTTCCTAAGAGAAGTGATTCTGTATTCTCAAGATGAAACTTTATTAGTTGGGAAAAGAGATTATGCTCCGGTGAATTAGTATAAGCTTAGTCTTTTTTTCAGCCCTCAAGTCTTAACCCCTAGTTAATTTCAAATAATCAGCCTAGATTCAGTTCTATATAAACAATTATTGTTCAGCATTAGTCTCGTAAAATCAGCATGTGGTTTTTTTTTTTGACAAATCAGCATGGAGTTGATATGCTATAAACAGGAACAGGAAATCCCGTTAATATTAGCTTGTACCACAAGTAGCGCAGCGCGGTAAACGGTAAACCAGGACCTGCACAAGGCTGCAGACTCTTCTGTGCCTTGTGGGAAAAGAGGGCGTCAGCTGATCACACTGAAAGCCCTGAAACTGCTGAAGATTCTTCTAGTTTGCACTTTGCAGTTTGGACCTGCGTTGTGGAATCGATACTGATGCTTCTCGCAAAACAAACTGCACCTTGCGCCATGCTCTGTTCACGGACCTGTATGACCGCTCTCTGTTCTTTTTCCCCTCCGTCACTATCTATCCGTTATCAACGATCGTTCCGGGCTGCATCCGGGTTCTAACCAGCAGCGACAAGTCGGGCGCCTGCACCCTCCTCGCACCCAAAACTAATGGAGTCAGTGCGCATATATAGCGCCCCCACTAGACCACCCATGGCAGGCTGTGGCCACTGAACCTGTTTGCTGTTTGTGTACTCCACGAGCAAGAGCGCACACACGGAGAGACTCCAGCACGAGCGCACCAGCAAGCTGAGCTCCATGGACGCGACGGGTAGCAGAGCCGGTGATCAGAATGGCAGAGACGTGGAGGAGGAGAAGAAGGATGCGGCCCCGGTGAAGAAGGTGTCGCTGCTCGGCATGTTCAGGTACGCGGACCGCCTGGACGTGCTGCTGATGGTGGTGGGCACGGCGGCAGCCGTGGGCAACGGCGTGGCGGAGCCCCTCGTGACCCTGCTATTCGGCAAAGTCATCGACTCCTTTGGCGACAGCACCGAGCAGAGCATCCTCCGCAGCGTCACCAAGGTGAGTGCACCTCTGCGGCTCTGCTCTGCACTGGGCAATGATAAACTTGCCGCGGCCACCGGCCATGAACCTTGAACCATCGTTTTTTTGAAGACTGATGAATACTCGTTTTTATTTTGAGAAGATCATTGGTGGACAACCAAATCTAACACTAGTTTTTCTTCAGGTGGTTCTGGATTTCGTATATTTGGGCATCGGGGCAGCTGTTGTCTCCTTCCTTCGTAAGTGGAGTTTTACTCTGTTTTCGGGTTCTCTAGATACGGCTTTTACTATGTACTTAGATACACAATTAATTATGTCATAGTTAAACTAATGTATTCAGAAAAAGGCTAAGACGTCCTTTGAACGGTAACTGGAACTCAACCTTACAGCATTCAAATATCATCATACTTGTGACATTTTCAGTCTAAGTTCACGTGCCTCAAATATCATCATACTTGTGACATTTTCAGTCTAAGGTCATCTGCCTTTTTATTTAGTAGGACGTACACAGTTGAATTAAAAGGCTCAATTTTCATTTGTCCCAGAGGTGTCATGTTGGACGATGGCAGGACAAAGGCAGTCAGCACGAATCCGTTCCTTGTACCTTAATGCAGTCCTGAGACAAGACATTGCATTCTTCGATACAGAGTTGACAACAGGCCAAGCAGTTTCTAGGATGTCTAGCGATACTCTTGTGATCCAGGATGCCCTTGGAGAGAAGGTATTACGTTACATCTTCTTCTTTTTTGAAACAAAGCTCCATAAATTACTCACTCGTCACAGCGCTGGATACCAGAGATACAGAGTCATAAGGTACATCATCCCACACACACAATCCCACACACACTGAGCACCACTAGACAACTTACAACCTAAAGCAGCTTCATGTGTTAAACCATTAAAAAAACGAAATCGGAAGGGCAGACTGCCACCGTTTTATATTAAGGGGTGCAGGGTTCGAACTCAAGATCTCATGGGCTTCGACCATTAGCAGGCTGCTCTAGCCAGTTGGCCTGCGAGAGCCCTGCTCTGTGTTAAACCATTACAAGACCGAGGAACAGCCCTCACACTGAAACCAGCGAAAAGCCTACGGTCATTGATCATTTCTCCCATGTCAGGCAAGCGGTAGTCATCACTCCCTGCTGTTTACTTCACCATCGTGGCATCAGTCTCCACAACAACATCAGGAGCTCTGCATGAAACACATTCAGTAGATGGTCCTCCCTGCCAATTCCGGCGTTCAGCAAGATACCGGCTTCATCCCTGATCACAAAACCCCATCCTCCATCACCACTAGAGCTGAAGAAAGCACCATCAAATTTAATTTCGATCTGTCCCGCTGCAGGTTTCACCCATCTGTTTGTGACGGTTTTCCAGCAACAAACGCCTTGCCAGAATACCTTTCAGTTTCTCAGATTGTGCAGCAGTCACATAAGCCACTTCCAACACTATTCTTCTACCCTCCTCCCTCCATTATTGATTCCTCTCTCACCCCACCATATCCATAGCAGCAGGACCACAGTTGTTTGCACTGGCTTGCTTTAGTTTAAGCACCATCTCCATCATCTCCAAGTGTGCGAGCACCCACCTTTAGGCTTCACATTACAGCTATTTTCCCATCACATATTGAAAAAAATGCCCAGACCTGCAAAAGCATGAGATGCAGCAGGCAATTTTATTATTTATTTATTTTTAGCAAATTGGACGAAGAACATTAGTTTCTATTGTGTTAGCCAAAGCTAACTGTCTATTTTCATACTCTAAATCAAGTCTCACCTTGTGGTACCAATGCTGAACTATTCATGAATCTATTAACTTATCATTTGCAGGCAGGAAAGCTTGTACAACTCTCTTCTGCATTTTTTGGTGGTTTTGTAATAGCATTCACAAGAGGCTGGCTCCTCACCCTTGTTATGCTAACATCACTACCACTAATTGCTATCGCTGGTGCAGTTTCTGCTCAGTTTCTAACCAAGGTTTCCGACAAGAAACTGACATCTTACGGAGATGCTGGGGACTTAGTTGAACAGACCATTGGGGCTATACGAACAGTGAGTTCAAATTATTCCAACTACTTCAAAGTATATCAGCTACTTTCCAAGAAATTAAGCTAGTAAGTTGTCTTGTTTTAATAGGTAGTTTCCTTCAACGGAGAGAACAAAGCCATTGCAATGTACAAAAAATTCATAAAGAAGGCATACAAGACTGATATTTTGGAAGGCCTTATCAATGGTTTTGGCATGGGATCTGTCTTCTGCATCTTGTTCTCTAGCTATGGCCTAGCGTTTTGGTACGGTGGAAAGTTAATTGTTGACAAAGGATACACTGGTGGGA
This sequence comes from Hyparrhenia diplandra, assembly GCA_015847255.1. Lineage (NCBI taxonomy): Eukaryota > Viridiplantae > Streptophyta > Magnoliopsida > Poales > Poaceae > Hyparrhenia > Hyparrhenia diplandra. Next base: position 281,460 of record JADLZK010010924.1, on the reverse strand, counting down.
AAGTTATCACAGTTTTGTTCGCAGTGTTAACCGGCGCAATGTGAGTTTCTAAAACTCTAACAAAACAAACACAAACCACTAGATCTGTACTTAATTCTTCACGCACAACGGCACAATTCTACTTTCATGATATCCTCAAGAATGCACACATGCCGAGATACACTAAGTTGATCATTGTATAATGTACAATAAGTCATGAACATTCCATAATTAAATTCTTTCAACAGTTCTTTAGGTAATGCAACACCCTCTGTTTCTGCAATTCTGGAGGGTCAATCTGCAGCATACAGATTGTTTGAAACAATTGAGAGGAAGCCAGTGATAGATTCAGGTGATACCAGTGGTGTGGTTTTAGAAGATATGAAGGGTGATGTTGAACTAAAAGATGTTCACTTTCGCTATCCTGCAAGACCTGATCAATTGATATTAGATGGACTGTCACTGCAAGTAGCTAGTGGGACCACAATGGCCATAGTTGGGGAGAGCGGAAGTGGCAAATCAACTGTCATCAGCCTAGTTGAAAGATTCTACGATCCACAGGCTGGTGAAGTTTTGATAGATGGCATTAACATCAAGAATCTAAGGCTTAGTTGGATAAGAGAGAAGATCAGTCTGGTCAGCCAAGAACCATTGCTCTTCATGACCTCCATTAAAGATAACATAATGTATGGTAAAGAAGATGCGACACTTGAAGAGATCAAGAGAGCAGCTGAGCTTGCAAATGCAGCAAACTTCGTCGATAAGTTGCCAAATGTACAGGAGATATTTTTTTATGAATATTTGCAGTAATTTCTTGGAACTTTAAATTATGGTAATAAGCAGCTAACGATGTTTTCATGGCATACCAGGGATATGATACATTGGTTGGGCAACGTGGTGCACAGCTTTCTGGAGGACAAAAGCAAAGAATTGCAATTGCAAGAGCCATCCTTAAAGATCCAAAAATACTATTGCTCGATGAAGCAACAAGTGCATTGGATGTGGAATCTGAGCGGATAGTCCAAGAGGCACTGAATAGGATAATGGTGGAAAGGACCACACTCATTGTCGCTCATCGTCTGAGCAATCGTAAGGAATGTTGACTGCATAACTGTAGTTCGCCAAGGGAAAATAGTTGAAAAAGGTTACATTTTTAGTCACTTTTTTTTCCTTTCTGAAAAATCCCCTTGCCAAGCTGAGATAATTTATTTGCCATATAAACATATTATATATATACAGGTCCTCATGACGCACTGGTGAAGGATCCCAATGGGGCTTATTCCCAGCTTATTAGGCTACAAGAGACTCGTGCCGATGGAAGGAATAAAATAGCAGATTCTGGGGTGTCGATTTCTAGATCAAAGAGCACCAGTTTATCACTTAGACGGTCAATGAATAAAGACTCTTTTTGGAAATAGTAACAGATATTCCTTCAAGAACCCCTTAGGATTGTCAGTTGAGTTGCATGAAGATCAGATCACAGGTGGACAGAAAACAGAAGAGCTCTCTGATGTTGTGGTGCATAAGAAAGCACCTATTGGGCGTCTTTTTAAGCTTAATATGCCAGAAGTGCCCATTCTTCTGTTAGGCTCCATAGCAGCTGCAGTGCATGGAGTTATTTTCCCATTATTCGAATATTAATGTCTGGTGTTATAAAATCATTCTATGAACCACCAGATAAGCTCAAAAAGGATATCAACTTTTGGGCATTGATATCGGTCGTTCTGGGAGTTGCAACTTTGATTTCAGTTCCAGCAGAATATTTTTTGTTCGCGGTTGCTGGAGGAAAGCTTATAGAGCGTATTCGCATTTTTTGTCATTTCAAAGCATTGTGCCAAGAAGTAAGCTTGGTTTGATAATGCCTCGAATTCCAGGTATTGTAACATTTGATTTTTATTCTCATCTTTTCTAAGCATATATGGTCTACATCAATACTAATCTTTATAAATTGCAGTGGGGCACTTGGTACAAGGCTCTCAGTTGATGCATTAAATGTCCGGCGCTTAGTAGGAGATAACTTGGCTCTTATAGTGCAGTCTATAGCTTCATTAACAACTGGATTTGTCATAGCTTTTATGCAGACTGGAGGCTTGCACTGATCATCACATGTGTGATTCCTTTGGTGGGTGCACAGGGTTATGCTCAAGTGAAGTTCTTGAAGGGGTTTAGTGAAGATGCTAAGGTGATGAGTGACAACTATAGAAATAATTTTCTGTTTTACCGAGTATTATATTTTCTAATGATACTTGAGTTGCCTATCATGACAATGTGATCTTATTATGCAGGAGATGTATGAAGATGCAAGTCAAGTTGCAACAGATGCTGTCGGTAGTATCAGAACTGTAGCATCTTTCTGTGCTGAGAAAAGAGTAGTCACAACATACAATGAGAAATGTGAAGCCCTTAGGAAACAGGGAATTCGAAGTGGAATTGTTGGAGGACTTGGCTATGGCTTCTCATTCTTAATTTTGTATTTCACGTATGGCCTTTGTTTCTATGTTGGTGCACAATTTGTACGTCAAGGAAAAACTACATTCCCAGATGTTTTCAGGGTAAGAATTCTACTAATTTCAAGTCAACACTTGGCGCAAAAAACTATTGCTATTATCAATCATTCACATACTGAAGATGTTTTCCAGGTTTTTCTTTGCCTTGGTTTTGGCAGCTGTTGGGGTTTCACAGGCAAGTGCACTGGCCTCAGATGCAACCAAGGCAAGGGATTCAGCTATTTCCATTTTCGGTATTCTGGATAGGAAGTCAAAATTGACTCAAGCAGTGATGACGGGATGACACTGGAGAATGTCACTGGCAACATCAATTTCAACAATGTCAGTTTCAAATACCCTTCACGCCCAGATGTCCAGATATTCAGTGACTTTACCTTGCAGATTTCTTCTGGAAAGGTATAGCTGAACTCGCAACCACTCATAATCCCCTGTTCATTTCCTTGCAGTAGTATTGCCCCAAATAACTGGATGCAATCTAGCTCTCTAGTTTTAGTGCTGCGATATATGCAACTTTCAGGTTCTTTATTTCACACCTAACGTTACCCAAGCACTGGAACAGTTGTAATGCAATATTTTCATTCATTTGCAGACAGTGGCACTTGTTGGAGAGAGCGGTAGTGGCAAGTCCACAATAATTGCTTTATTGGAGCGTTTCTATGATCCTGATTCTGGTAGAATCTCACTAGATGGCGTTGACATTAAGAGCTTACAAGTAAGCTGGCTAAGGGATCAAATGGGTCTAGTAGGCCAGGAGCCACTGCTTTTCAATGACACAATTCGTGCCAACATAACATATGGGAAACATGGTGAAGTAACAGAGGAAGAGGTCATGGCTGTAGCCAAGGCAGCCAATGCCCATGAGTTCATATCAAGCCTGCCTCAAGGTTATGACACTGTGGTAGGCGAGAAAGGAATCCAGCTGTCTGGTGGGCAGAAACAACGAGTAGCTGTTGCAAGGGCCATAATCAAGGATCCTAAGATACTACTCCTTGATGAGGCAACAAGCGCCCTGGATGCTGAATCAGAACGCATTGTTCAAGATGCATTGGACCGAAGTCATGGTCAGCCGCACCACCATTGTGGTGGCACACCGCCTCTCCACGATCAAAGGGGCTGACATGATTGCAGTCCTCAAGGAAGGCAAGGTTGTAGAGAAAGGAAGGCATGAAGCACTAATGCGGATCAAGGGTGGAGCCTATGCTTCACTAGTAGAGCTCCGCTCAAACTCTGAATAGAATGATGTATCTTTATATCTCTTTTTTTTTTTTTTTTTTTGTGAAGATGTATCTTTATATCGTTTGTGCATTTATACAAGTATACTATTCGGTCAGAACCCAATTGGCCCTAATTTTAGAAGTCAAAACTAAAAATTATGTGGTAGGTGAGGAGACCATATTCAAATGGGTCACTAACTGAAGAATAAATAAACCATATAAAAATATAAAACGAGCCTCAACAATATATATTCTCTATGTAACTGAAATACAAACCGCATTGCTACAGTGCCGACGGGATGTGCCGGATTAAAAGACACACACCAGATCCAGGCTCCAGGCAATGATTGACTAAACCAGAAGATCAGGGTAGCACTAACCGGATGCAGGCATATATATATCTGCTATATTCGCCTACAGATCCTGCGCGCGGTCGTGCTGCCGCCGCCCCTCCGCTATCGGCCGAGGTCGGCTCGGATGCAGCACCGCGGGTCATCTCCTCCCTCTGTTTGGCATCTTCCCTTCTCTCGTCTTTGTTCGGCCATTTGGGCCTCTTCTGGGCCGTAACCTGCCTAGTGAAAGATTGGACCAGCTACCGAGTACGGCACTGCACAGTGTACACTAGACGCACCAGTTGCCGAGCAGGCGGTGGGGGCGGAGGATGATGAGGTCCTCGTCGGCGGCGGCGGCGAAGGATGAGGTCCTCCTCGTCGGCGGCGATGGGCCCGCGCTTCCGGCCTGAGGTAGTTCATCTTCTGCAGCTCTTGCCGCGGCAGCGTGCGCCACCGCCCCTCCACCTCCTTCGCCACGGCCCGCGCCAGCAGCACAGCAGCTCGTCCTCCTCCGGCGTCGTCCACGGTCCACGCCTCCCGCTGGCGGCTGCTCGATCGCTCGCGTGGACAAAGCCATGGTGATGCTAAGCCACGGCCTCTGTTCAGACGGCCCATGACCACCTACTCGCTACAAATCCCTTTGGGCCCAGCCTAGCGGGCCGGACCAACAGTGTCCAGGCGAGCAAACACATCCACACTTACGTGACTGAGCCGTTGAACAGAGCCGTTGAACAATCGAGGCGAGGACCAACATGGACCTGGGGGCCGTTCACTTGCCATGCAAGCCAAAAAAAGTTTGGGATTGGGGCATGATCCGGTCGTATTCACCTTTCGATTTTCCCAACGCCGCTACGGCCGTTATGCGTTAAGTGGGAACGGCGTTCCCCGCCGGCCGGCTGGAGGTTATCTGGGGCCTATGGTGACCCGCCGAGAATGTCGCGTAATCTTGAGCGGTGCTCATGGGGGTAGGGTTTTCATAGGGTGAGTGTGGCGTGCGTGTTGTGAGCGTAGTAAGAACTTTGGGAGAGCCGTGGGCATAATTCTCAAAAAAAAAAAAAAAAAAAAAATCCACTACATGACTCAAAGCGTTGAACAATATAATCGAGGCAAGAGGACCAACATTGACCTAGGTCCTGGGGTAAAGTCTGTCGTAATCCGTATCCTTTCCTAGTACTTCCGGCGGAGTCTCACGTCACGTGTGAACAACACGTGTGCGGCCAGGCTTCTCCAACTTGCAGCTACCTTGCTATTGCTAGGTTAGTGCATGCTTGCATGCAAGGAACGTCAAATGCTGCTCCTGTCCATCCGTCGTCCGTGTGAGAGAACGGCTATAGAAGTCAAAGAAAGAAAGGCTCCGCCAACCCTGCCCATTCCGTTCCGTTCTTGGATTTCTACTCTGGGGGTAGTCAAAGGTTGACAGGTACGTACTACCAGTCTACCACTTGGCAATCCAGGACAGCTTCTTGGAGATGAAGCATGAAGCTAGGCACAGTGAAAACCAATCACCAACAGTCCAAACCCACATGGTTCTCGTGATGTCGTCGTTGACAACATGTCTCCTAGTCCTAGTAGCCACAGCCCACAGGCTGCAGCATCTGTGCTCACCATTGCTAGGTTTTTTGATCAAGTATTCAATTGATGACAAACCATATTTTCTTGCCTACTATATGGACATACCATTGTAAGTCTGGAAACATCTCACCCTTAACAAATCAAATCGCTTGAACTTATCACCGCCTTACAAGCCATTATAGATTATCTTTCTCTCCCAAAATAGCTTCGGTTAGCTCAAAATTGAAATTCACTAGTTGGCTTATCATTTGCATATACGATACTACTACCCCTATAGTTGCAAATACGATATTTACTCACTCTCATCCAAATTATAGTTACTTTAGTTTCATTTGTCCTAAGTCAAATTTACCAAATTTTTACAAGGTTTATAGGAAAATATATCAATATTTATAGCATCATATTAGTTTTATTAATTATTTAACATGAAACTTATCTTGATTGCATTTATTTAATTAAGAAGTGTTAATATTTATTTTTTTGTTTTAAAGTTTTTGGTTAGAGCTACATAAGTTTGACTAAGGATGAAACCTAATAAAAACATCTCCAACGGAGTTTTCCATTTGTTGTTTGGCAATTGGATTTGTTTTGCCAACTCTCAAATCCAAATGCCAAATTAAAAAGAGTTCATCTCCAAGAAAGTTTGGCATAATTCACACAGCTTATACAAACTTAGTTTTCTAACTTACATCGGGAACCTTGAGAAAATAAATAAAATTATGTTTATGTTTTTCCACCTCTTGAAAACGTACAATTCCCCGGGAACTATGCTCGAAAAAAAAAATTATGTTTATGCCCTTCCACCTCTTCTAATACATCGTGATGTTGAATGCCAAACCTCATTTAATTAAGTTTTTTGTAGAATTTTTCAACTTTGTTGTTCAATTAAATTTACCGATTTAGCCAACGCTCACTAATTTGCCAACTCGGAAAATGGGCAAACTAAAATGGAATGTGAGTTTTTTGGAGAACTTTTGGCAAAATTATGAGAATGTCAACTCAAAATCTCAAACTTTTTGGAGATGCTAATAAAGTAAACTAAAACTTTAAACGGAGGGAAAACCTTTTTGCATGGGATTTGCACGTTCGACCTCCGAAGTCTCATGCTCTTTTGTTCAAATTTGTTTTGAAGGACCTTTTTTCAAAAAAAGCTAAGTTATTATTACAATGTTATCAAGAGATCTTCTCGAAGAAACTTTTTTTTTCAAAATCTTCCACACAGCTTATACACATAGGTTTTCTACGTTCAGCTTTTTCTTTCAAAAAATGAATCCATGATTGTTTTGCTTCATATTTTTCAGCTAAACAGGTACACGTACAATTCCCTGAACTAAGTTGTAAGTGACTAGGGATGCTCCAGAAACTCTAGTTTTTAAAAGTTACATCGTGATGTTGTTTGTGGACCAGTCCGTAACTAGTCATTTAATTAAGTTTTTGTAGAAAAGTGTTTTCAACACATGTTGTTCAATTAAATTTACCGTAAGTCACGCAGGCAGGTAAGTAGACCCCGACGACCGATATGCAACGTTGCACTTTCTCGGAAGAGGGGCGCGTCGGTAAAATCAAATGTGCACTTTCTCAGAAGAACGATAAATCAAGCATATATATGTTCATACAACAAGAGTACACGTCAGCTGAAAACTCAAATCAAATAGGTAAAAGCCCGAACCGCGAAGGAATTGAAATTGAAAAAGAAGCACGATTCTAGTTTGCAGCTTGCGCCTGTGTTGTGGAATTGATACTGATGCTTGTCAAACCGCACCTTGCTTGCGTTGCATGCCTGTTTGCCCTGACCTGTATGGCCGGTCTCTGTTTTTCCACCGTCGCAATCTCCCCGTGATCAATGATCGTTCCGGGTCGCTTCCGGGCTCTAATCACCGGCGACAAGTCGAGCGCCTGCACCCTCCTCTCGCACCAAAACTAATGCGCATATATAGCGCCCCCCACTGACCCGTGGCTAGGCCGGGGAGCACTGAACCTGATCATTATTTGTGTACTCCACGAGCAGAGCTTCACCACCACCACCACCACCATGGATGCGACGGCTAGCCGAGCCGCCGGCGGCGGCAGCGATCAGAATGGCAAAGAAAATGACGAGGGCAAGAAGGGTGGTGCAGCGCCGGCCAAGAAGGTGTCGCTGCTCGGCATGTTCAGGTACGCGGACCGCCTGGACTTGCTGCTGATGGCGGTGGGCACGGTGGGGGCCCTGGCCAACGGCGTGGCGGAGCCCCTCATGACCGTCCTCTTCGGCAACGTCATCAACTCCTTCGGCGACAGCACCTCACAGGACATCGTCCGCAGTGTCAGAAAGGTGAGTGCATGCACCGAGAAATATTTGATAGACAGGCCGCGGCCGCCCAGGAGCCACGCTTCAGCATCGTCGTCTGCCAGTAGTGGCTATACCAACGGCCCGATTTTATCTTGAAGCACCATTGACGAACAGCCAATCTTAACAGTAGTTCTTCTTCCTTCAGGTTGTTCTGGATTTCATATATTTGGGCATCGGGGCAGCTGTAGCCTCATTTCTTCGTAAGTTTGAATCTTACACTCTTTTCGGATTCAATCCATTCCAAGCTGTGGTAAAGAAACGATGAAGGAAAAATAGCCATATGAAAGTGTATGGCATAAAAATTACTCATATGAACTAATATAACATTCATCAGCCAAACTAATCTTTATGATGATCATCATATGCTTACGTCCTTTGCAAAAAAAATATATATAGCATCATGCTTTAAGAAGATTCAGTCTCAAAAAGAAGCTTGCTGCATATTCTTCCTCCACCTATTTCTTTCTTGAATCTACTTCTGCTTGTACAGTTGAATTAAAAGGCTCAGCTTTTCACTTGTCCCAGAGGTGTCATGTTGGACGATGGCAGGAGAAAGGCAGTCAGCTCGAATCCGTTCTTTATACCTTAATGCGGTCTTGAGGCAAGATATTGCATTCTTCGACACAGAATTGACAACAGGCCAAGCAGTTTCTAGGATGTCCAGTGATACCCTCGTGATTCAGGATGCTCTTGGCGAGAAGGTATTATATGTTTTTTTTTCTTTCCATCGAATATTGCAAACACAAGTGCATAGAGACCTGCAAAAACACGAGACGATGCATACATTATTGTTAATTATTAGAAAAACTAACTGCATTATTTTTATACACTCCGCATCCAGTCTCACCATCACCTTGTGCTGTTGCTGCTGCTGAAAAGTTCATGAATCTACTAAATTATCATTTACAGGCGGGAAAGCTTATACAACTCTCATCAACCTTTTTTTTGGTGGCTTTATAATAGCATTCACAAGAGGCTGGCTCCTCACCCTCGTCATGCTAACATCACTACCACTAATTGCAATTGCGGTGTAGTTTCTGCTCAGTTTCTAACAAATATTTCTAGCAAGAAACTGACATCTTATGAAGAAGCTGGGGACACTGTTGAACAGACTATTGGAGCTATAAGAACAGTGAGTTCAGATTATGTCAATTATTTCATCGTATATCAATAATATTGCTAGATAATGAGTTAGTAAGCTATCTTGTTTCAATATGCAGGTAGTTTCCTTTAACGGAGAGAGCAAAGCCGTTGCAATGTACAGAAACTTAATAAAGAAGGCATACAAGACTGATATTTTTGGAAGGCCTGATCAATGGTTTTGGCATAGGATCTGTCTTTTGCATCTTATTCTCTAGCTATGGCCTAGCTTTCTGGTATGGCGGAAAGCTAATCATTGACAAAGGCTATAGTGGTGGGAAGATTATCACAGTTTTGTTCGCGGTGTTAACTGGTGCAATGTGAGTTCTGAAACACAAAAATGCACAGCTTAAGCACTCTGTACTTGTACAGTTTTACTTAATTCTATCTGCACAATTCTACTTTCACACCTAGATTCCTCAACGAAGTGCATGCATGCAGGGAATGACAGTTGGCACCTAAGCAGTACTTATGCAACTATTACCTCATATTGAGAAACAATAAATTTAACTTTATCCCATATCGTACAATAATGTCCTGAACATGCTACAATTCAATTCTTTGCAACAGGTCTTTAGGTAGTGCAACACCCTCTGTTTCTTCAATTGCTCAAGGTCAATCTGCAGCATACAGATTGTTTGAAACGATTGAGAGGAAGCCAGAAATAGATTCAAGTGATACCAGCGGTGTGGTTTTAGAAGATATCAAGGGTGATGTTGAGCTAAAAGACGTTCACTTCTGCTACCCTGCAAGACCAGACCAATTGATATTAGATGGATTGACGTTGCTAGTAGCCAGTGGGACAACAATGGCCATAGTCGGAGAGAGTGGAAGTGGGAAGTCAACTGTCATCAGCCTAGTTGAACGATTCTATGATCCACACAATGGTGAAGTTTTGATAGATGGCATTAACATCAAGAATCTAAGGCTTAGTTGGATTAGAGAAAAGATCAGTCTGGTCAGTCAAGAACCACTGCTCTTCATGACTTCCATTAAAGATAACATAATGTATGGTAAAGGAGACGCGACAATTGAAGAGGTCAGGAGGGCAGCTGAGCTTGCAAATGCAGCAAACTTCATCGATAAGCTGCCAGATGTACGGAAGAATCTCTATTTTTTTTTTTTTGAATATTTCCAATAATTTCTTGACACTTTATGATAATATAGGCAGCTAACAACGTTCTCTTGACAAACCAGGGCTATGATACAATGGTTGGACAGCGTGGCACACAGCTTTCTGGAGGACAAAAGCAAAAGAATAGCAATCGCAAAGAGCCATCCTTAAAGATCCAAAAATACTTTTGCTCGATGAAGCAACGAGTGCGCTAGATGTGGAATCTGAGCGGATAGTTCAGGAGGCACTGAATAGGATAATGGTGGAAAGGACCACACTTGTTGTTGCTCATCGTTTGAGCACTGTAAGGAATGTGGACTGCATAACAGTACTTCGTCAAGGGAAAATAGTTGAACAAGGTTTGAATCTCTTAATGTCGTTTTTTCTTCTTTCTGGAATATTTCCCTTGTCGAGCTGACGTAATCTAATTTGTCCCACAAACATAATTTACATACAGGCCCCCATGATGTATTGGTGAAGGATCCCAATGGGGCATACTCTCAGCTTATTAGGCTACAAGAAACTCGTGCTGATGAAAGGCGTAAAACAGCAGACTCTGGGGTGCCAGATTCCAGATCAAAAAGCACAAGTTTGTCACTTAGACGGTCAATGAATAAAGATTCTTTTGGTAACAGCAACAGATATTCCTTCAAGAATCCCTTGGGATTATCAATTGAGTTACATGAGGATAGGATCATAGGCGGAGAGAAAACAGAAGGGCTATCTGATGTTGTGGTGCTAAAGAAAGCACCAATTGGACGACTTTTTAAGCTTAACATGCCAGAAGTGCCAGTTCTTCTGTTAGGCTCTATAGCAGCATCAGTGCATGGCGTCGTTTTCCCATTGTTTGGTATATTAATGTCTGGTATTATAAAATCGTTTTATGAACCACCAGATAAACTGCGAAAAGGATACTAGCTTTTTGGGCACTGATAGCTGTTGTTCTGGGAATTACATGTTTGATTTCAGTCCCAGCACAATACTTTTTGTTTGCGGTTGCTGGGGGCAAGCTGATAGAGCGTATTCGTGCTTTGTCATTTCAAAAAATCGTGCGCCAGGAAATTGCTTGGTTTGATAATGCCTCAAATTCCAGGTATGATAAGAGTTCTTATTTGTTATTATAAATTTTCTAAACATATATAGATTTACACGAATACTAAGAGTCATATTTATCGTTTGCAGTGGAGCACTTGGTACAAGGCTCTCAGTTGATGCGTTAAATGTCCGGCGCTTAGTAGGAGATAACTTGGCCCATATAATCCAGTCTATAGCTACATTGACAACTGGATTTGTCATAGCCTTTGCGGCAGATTGGAGGCTTGCACTGATCATCACATGCGTTATTCCTTTGGTAGGTGCACATGGTTATGCTCAAGTGAAGTTCTTGAAAGGGTTTAGCGAAGATGCTAAGGTGAAGCATGACAACTGTAAAATTTATTTTCGGTTTTACTACAGAAAATATTTCCTATGATCCCTGAGTTGCTTATCATGATAACCTGATCTTAATATGCAGGAGATGTACACGAAGATGCAAGCCAAGTTGCAACCGATGCTGTTGGCAGTATCAGAACTGTAGCATCATTCTGTGCAGAGAAAAGAGTGGTCACAACATACAACAAGAAATGTGAAGCCCTAAGGAAATAGAGAATTCGAAGTGGAATTGTTGGAGGACTTGGTTATGGACTCTCATTTTTAATGTTGTATTTCACATATGGTCTTTGTTTCTATGTTGGTGCACAGTTTGTACGTCAGGGGAAAACTACTTTTCCAGATGTTTTTAAGGTAAGATACCTAGTTATCTACTAGTAGTTTCTAGTTACCATTTAGTGCACCTATATTACCTTATAAAGCACTCACCAACTGGTTGGATGTTTTCCAGGTTTTCTTCGCATTAGTTTTGGCAGCTATTGGGGTGTCGCAGGCAAGTGCACTGGCTTCTGATGCAACAAAAGCAAGGGATTCTGCTATTTCCATTTTCAGTATTCTGGATAGGGAGTCAAAAATTGATTCAAGTAGCGAAGATGGGATGACACTGGAGAATGTCACTGGCAACATTGATTTCAACAGTGTCAGTTTCAAATACCCATCACGCCCTGATGTCCAGATATTCACTGACTTTACCTTGCGCATTCCTTCTGGAAAGGTACAATTACCCTTGCAACCATTTACCATCTTTTGTTCATTGTCTTGCAGTAGCATTGGCCCAAATGATTGGATGCAATGTATCTTGTTCTAGTAACATAACACCATGCAACTCAGACATTTGGCATTTGCCAAGCTCTGTGTGATCCAATATTTTCCTTCCTTTTGCAGACAGTGGCACTTGTTGGAGAGAGTGGTAGTGGCAAGTCTACAATAATTGCTTTATTGGAGCGTTTCTATGATCCAGATTCTGGTAGAATATCACTAGATGGTGTTGAAATTAAGAGCTTAAAAAGTAAGCTGGCTAAGGGATCAAATGGGGCTAGTAGGCCAGGAGCCAGTGCTTTTCAATGACACAATCCGTGCGAACATAACATATGGGAAACATGGTGATGTAACAGAGGAAGAGGTTATGGCTGTAGCCAAGGCAGCCAATGCCCATGAATTCATATCAAGCTTACCTCAAGGATATGACACCATGGTAGGCGAGAAAGGAATTCAGCTATCTGGAGGGCAGAAACAACGAGTAGCTATTGCAAGGGCCATAATCAAGGATCCAAAGATACTACTCCTTGATGAGGCAACCAGTGCCCTTGATGCTGAATCAGAGCGCATTGTTCAAGACGCATTGGACCGAAGTCATGGTCAGCCGTACCACCATTGTGGTGGCACACCGCCTCCACGATCAAAGGGGCTGACATGATTGCTGTCCTCAAGGAAGGCAAGATTGTAGAGAAAGGAAGACATGAAGCCCTGATGCGCATCAATGGTGGAGCCTATGCTTCCCTAGTAGAGCTTCGCTCAAAATCTGAATAGAATGATGTAACTTTATATCGTTTATGCATTTATCTAAGTCCTATTTGGTCAGAATTCAATTGTTGTTAATTTTAGAAATCGAAGCTAGAATTATGTGGTAGGTGAAGGGATCATATTCAAATGTGTCACTAACTGAATAATAAACCATATAAAAATATAAAAACAAGCCTCAACAGTATATATTCTCTTTTTGAACTCTGCAAAAGTGCATTGCTCTAGTGAGCAGTGGTGGATCCATGATAAATGTCTAGGGGCTCAAGTTTAAACCATGGTGAAAACATGAAGCTGTGCTTTCGATAATATCGAAAAGTCAGTATCTGTGCCCCTAAAAGTAAACATGGTTTTCTACTGTAGCAACAAACAGAAACATGTATATATGCAACGAATAACTATATATGACGTGGTCCACATTTCATTTTCATTCCATATTTTCAATGGAAAAATGTAAGACTCTAAAGCAATCAAGACACCAAGTGCTCAAATTAGTAATTAACTAGATAGAAAAAAGGATGCATATATAGTGTAGACATTTCTCAAATCCAAGGAGAAGATGCAACTACTCGCTTCGGCAGTGACCCATTTCGTCGAACAGTTGCAAGTCAGGAACTGAGAGGGCACATGCCATACTCAGGCTAGGCGCCTGGCATCACCAATCACCATAACTATTAGCAAGCGAATAGGTGATGTACTGAGGTTCCTTGAGTAGCAGAATGGCAGCACTTTATACTCCATTTAACCAAACCAATAATTAATGACGAAACTGCCAAAGCATCGAAATAATTATCACACACCTATAGATTGTAACTTGGACGGGACGGTGATGCCCCCTGTTAGCCTGTCCAATCCAGGCCCATCCATGCGCCTCTGCCCTCTGCTGTGCAGGCAGCGCCGTAGGCCGGCGACAGCTCCCTGCCTCCGTGCCTGCTCACCCCGTTCAGTCGCTCAGGCGAACGGGGCAACTGGGTGAGCTCGCATGCAGCCCCGCCGCCAGTCATTGGCCGGTGTTCGGCTCGTTCCTTCTCTATTTTTGTTCGGCCATTTGGGCCTCCTCTGGGCCGTAACCCGCCAAGTGAAAGACACAGGTAATATAGGCCGTTGATTTTGTTTTCGGACGGGGAAAGGCACAGTTTCCCAAAAAAAAAAAAAAAAAAAAGGAGAAGGCACGCGGCGCCGTCGCTATGGAACGGCGGCGGCGGGCGGCGGGCGGCGGGCGGCGGCTGTGCTTCGCTGGTGGGGAGCGGAAAGGAAGCGAGGCGGCTCCTGAACCAGCAGCCAGGTCTGGCGGCCGCGCCAGCGGCCAGCGGACGACCAAACGGGGACCTCGGTGCACGAAAGGTACATTGGTTTTAAGTTCTGGACCTGAATTTTTGGTTTGAACAAATTCGCTGACGGGTAGCTTAATTTGATCCGAACTTATTATTCCAAACGCAAGCAAAGCTGTAGCGTATTTGGCGTGTAGTCTTATGCTCAGGCTCCTCGCGTGAATTTGGGGCTCCGGAATAGCAGAAAATGCTTCTGCTCGTGGACTAAATATTAATAGTTCAGTGATTAGGTCGATTTGTTTTCCTTTTTACTACCATTGATTTATTGATAATCCAGTGCACTGCAGCATATGAAATACGTGATGCCAATGCTATCTTTGTATGGAGTTTAAGACTGACCTATAATAACAAACCAAAAGTACAAATTGATAAGTTTTACATGGATTTGTTTCCATTGCATGACTACCTACTACTGCAAATGCTCCCCTTGTTATACCAAATAATCCATCGAAGTCAGATATCTTTATGCTGACTTCGAGTGCAGTTCTACCAGCGATGCATAAACTCCACCCTTGCCCACAAGGTATTCATGCTTTCCCTTCTCAGCAACTTTACCATCTTTGATGACTACAATCATATCTGCCCCTTTGATTGTGGACAGTCGGTGTGCCACAACAATGGTGGTCCTGCTGACCATCACTTGGTCTAACGCATCTTGAACAATACGCTCAGCTTCAGCGTCCAGGGCACTTGTTGCCTCATCGAGTAGGAGTATTCTGGGGTCCTTCAAGATGGCCCTTGCAATAGCCACCCGTTGTTTTTGCCCTCCAGAGAGCTGTGTTCCTCTCTCGACAGTAGTGCTATATCCCTGAGGCAAACTAGATATGAACTCATGAGCATTGGCTGCCTTGGCAGCAGCAACAATCTCGTCCTCTCTTACTTCTCCTTGTTTTCCATATGCTATGTTGGCGTGAATTGTGTCGTTGAAAAGTACAGGTTCTTGGCTCACTAACCCCATTTGGTCTCTTAACCAACTCAGCTTTAGTTTTTAAGTTCTGTTCCATCTAGTGATATTGTGCCAGAATCTGGATCATAGAATCGCCGAGCAAAGCAATTATTGTTGACTTACCACTTCCACTCTCTCCAACAAGTGCAACAGTCTGCATATGAAAATTAGTTTTTAAGTTTGTCAGTACAAATCATAGAGGAAAATGTGAAAACAAGAACTAATTTCCATTCTTTTCAGGCTTATTTTTATTGACCAGAAGTATCCAGCACTTTTTGAACACAAATGGCAGGAGCTCTGCCTTTGAATTAAGTATCCATCAACCTAGTTGTTCTTGTCCCATTGAATGACATGTAAATCAATAAAATAGATTCAAAGAGTAAGAAACAGGTATTGTGGGCAATTGAGCATTCTAAAGAGATAGAAGAGCATGGAAAAAACCCCCTTAATTCATAGTAAATCTTTGTTGCTACTTTCATCTCATATTGTCTGCCTTTTGTACTCCTTGAGAAAATGGAGTTTGAACTTAGAAGTTTTGCAGAGTGCTAAATGAATTTTGTACCACCTGTACACAACTTTTGTGAAACTTATGTTAAGGATTAAGATGAATTGAACATTCATTACATGAGCAAAGTAGCAAACAGTTATTGTATTTGTAGCTAATATATGATATTGTCCTATTATACATTTATACTGTTGTTGAAATTAAGCTGCTCAAGGATTGCCATGACGCTTTTGTGAAGTGTCTCGCATGGTCTAACTTGGTACTAACCTAGCAAGATCAGTGACCCCTGTTCCCATCCCCTATTTCTTTCATTTATCATTGAATAACTTGAATAACTAACTACCACCTCCAGACAAACTACTTATGAATTAACTATGCCAAGCATCAAGGAAACAATACCTTTCTGGCTGGAATGGCCAAAGTAAAGTCGTTGAGCACTTGGATGTCTGGGCGGGACGGGTATTTGAAGCTTACATGGCTGAAACCTATGTTTCCATCAACTTTTTCTAGAATTACGCCTTCATCACTAGTCGAGTTGATTTTTGACCTCCTGTCTATAAGAGCTAGTATGGAAGTTGTGGATTCCTGGGCTTTTGCTGAATCTGTTGCCATTGCACTTGTTTGGGAAATTCCAAAAGCTGTGAAAATCAAAGCAAAATAGACCTGCCAGTTACCAGATTAAGTTTGTCAGTCACTAAACAAAATGACATTATTTAAATTATCCCAAATGCCTATCTCTTACCCTAAAAACATCTTTAAAAGTTGATTTTCCTTCATGTACGAACAGGGCGCCAACATAGAAACAAAGAGCATATGTGAGATACATCAATAAGTTTGAGAAACTGAAACCAAGGCCTCCAACCATTCCACTTCTAATGCCCTGTTTCGTTGAAGCTTGACATTTTTGGATGTATGATGTAATTACCCTCTTCTCTGCACAGAAAGATGCTACAGTTCGAATACTACTAATTGCCTCAGTTACGACTTGACTTGCATCTTCATACATCACCTGTTCCAATTATTTGTTAGGTGAAACTTTTGATAAGTCATTAAATCTTACTTAATTTTGTTAACTGTAAACTTCAACATATATCTATAGTTATTAATATTATTTGAAATATTGTATGATGTCTAAAATGATTGCACATATTCATTTATTTTGAAAAGTAGGTATGCTTTGTTTTTTAAAAGATAAAAGCGATTAGGTTCACTGCAGGAAATTCAATATTTTCACCTTAGCATCTTCACTGAACCCTTTCAAGAATTTCACTTGAATATAATTTTGTGAGCCCATTACAGGAATCACACATATGACGATCAGCGTGAGCTTCCAGTCAGAAGCAAATGCTATGGAAAAACCAGCTACTAGTGTTACTATACACTGCACTAGTATGGCCAAGTTATCTCCGACGAGGCGTCGGATGTTCAAAGCATCAATAGAGAGTCTCGCGCCAAGTGCCCCACTATAAAATGATGAAACAGTAAATTGATGTCCAAACAGTTGTAGAAAAAATTAAGAAATTTGGAAAATGTTTAAGTAGCCAAACCTAGAATTTGAAGGGTCATCAAACCAAGCAACTTCTTGATGCACTATGCTCTGGAAAGACAAAGAGCGGACACGTTGTATAAGTTTTCCACCAGCGATCCCAAATAGAAAGTGTTCCAGTTGGATTGAAATCAGGGCAATGACTGCGAACAGAAGGCACATCAATGCCCAAAACCGAGAATCTTTTCGAAGTTGGTGTGGTGGAGAGTAGAAAGATCTTATACCACCAGACATCATTATACTGAACGATGGGAACATAAGACCATGCACAAAGGCAGCTATAACAGCTAATAGGAGAACTGGTGCTTCTGGCTTATTAAGTTTGAATAGTCGTCCAATTGGTGCTTTCTTAGGAGCCTTACTATCACCAGATTCCTGGTTGTTCAGTTCTTCAGACAGCCCAGTGGATTTTGTGGAGGAACGATGCCCTTTGTTCCTGGGAGAATCTCTGTCTATTGATTTTTCCAAAGATAAACTTCTACTTTTATATATTGAACCTGACACATCAGTATTTGGAACCTCATGCCTTTCTTTAGCATTTGCCTGTTGTAACCTAATAAGCTTAGAATAAGCTCCATCGGGATCCTTAATCAGCTTGTCATGGACACCTGTATGACATGTCAATTGGTTAACTGGTTCCGAAAAACTGAATTGAACTACCTCTATTTTTTCACACTGATTGATTGCTTCTAAAGCTTGGGACTAAAGGCTATGTTGTTGTTGTTGATTGATTTATTGCTTCTAAAGATTAAAAAGCCAAAGTAATTGGTGTCGAAGAGTCACTTACCTCGTTCAACTACTTTCCCTTGATGAACTACTGCTATGCAGTCTGCACTGCTGATGGTGCTCAGACGGTGGGCAACAATGAGTGTAGTTCTCCCTACCATGATCCTATTTAGTGCTTCTTGAACTACCCTTTCAGACTCTACATCTAAAGCGCTTGTAGCTTCGTCCAAAAAAGAAGGATTTTTGGATTTTTGAGGATTGCTCTTGCGATGGCAATCCTTTGCTTTTGCCCCCCAGAAAGCTGAGAACCACGTTGACCAACCATTGTCTCGTATGCCTGTATGAGGTGGAAGACAAGATATTAATTGCCAGAAACTTGAGTAAGATACATAAATAAGTAGTGTTTGTCAAAGTACATCAGGCAGCTTTTCAATGAAGGTTGCTGCATTTGCAAGCTCAGCTGCTCGCTTGATCTCTTCGATTGTAGCATCCGCTTTACCATAGGTTATGTTATCCTTGATGGAGGTCATAAAAAGCAATGGTTCTTGGCTGACAAGACTTATCTTTCCTCTTAACCATTGGAGCTGCAGACTTTTGATGTTCATTCCATCTACCAACACTTCACCAGCCTGTGGGTCATAAAATCTCTCCACCAGACTAATCACTGTTGATTTGCCACTTCCACTCTCCCCGACTATAGCCATTGTGGTACCTTTTAGGTACTTGCAGGCACAGGCCATCAAGTATCAACTGCTCAGGCCTTGCAGGGTACCTAAAGAACACATCCTTGAGCTCAACATCTCCCTCGATATCTTCTAATACTATTCCAGAAGTGTCGGTAATGTCAATACTTGGTTTTCTGTTGATAATTTCAAACAATCTTTGTGCTGCAGACTGCCCTTCTGCAATTGCAGAAATAGATGGTGATGCGTTACCTATAGCCCTGTTCCCAAATAATCAAACCTTAATGTCAAAATATAAAAATGGTTATGTTAATTTTTTTCAAATATCAATTCAATTTCAATCAAAGAGTCTAACAGTATTTTCTTACTATCATTTATTATATATGTAGTTCAGAGTTAGATAACTCACACTGAGCCAGTTAAAATTGCCATTACAATATTGAGGACCTGCCCTCCAGTATATCCTTTGCTGATGATTAACTTGGCGCCATACCAGAATGCTAGAGAGTAATTGCAGAAGACAACAAAAAATATGCAACCTATTCCAAGACCACTGACGATCCCTTCCATGAGAGTAGCTTTGTATGCCTTTTTTATGTTATTATTGTACATTGCAATTGCTTTCTTCTCACCATTGAAAGATACAACCTGTTTTTGAGATGTTATTGATATTGAATAGTTGCAAACACCTATTGTTAGCATTAAACTATATTTAAAAATATTAGAATCACCTACTGTTCTTATTGCTCCAATGGTTTGCTCGACAATATTCCCTGCATCATCATATGATTCTTGCCTCTTTTGAGATATTTGAGCTC
Organism: Hyparrhenia diplandra; assembly: GCA_015847255.1. Taxonomy (NCBI): domain Eukaryota; kingdom Viridiplantae; phylum Streptophyta; class Magnoliopsida; order Poales; family Poaceae; genus Hyparrhenia; species Hyparrhenia diplandra. Next base: position 261,769 of record JADLZK010010924.1, on the reverse strand, counting down.
GCAATCGGGAGACTGTCGCAAAGGATAAAATGCTTGGAGGTATGCACGCAAGCACAACAAGGGCCAGCATCCAGCCTCTAATGAATCCAATGATAAAGCCACCGATGAAGGTTGTCAAAAGCTGTATGTACTTCCCTACCTGAAAATGAGAAGTCAGGTTTTTTAGTGTTCTGATACATAAGGCCTTTTCTTTGTGTTCTAGACATGAAAGACCCTTTGCTGGAAATTAGACATACGTTTTGCTCTTTTTGTCAAAACAATAATGAATTGTTACCTTCTCACCGAGGGCGTCTTGGATGAGTACAGTGTCCGCAGACATTCTTGAAGCTGCTTCCGCAGTTGTCATCTCCACATCAAAGAATGCAATGTCTTGCCTCAGAACAGCTTCAAGGTATAACGATCGCAGCCGTGTTGACTGCCTTTCTCCAGCCACCGTCCAGCATGACACCTCTGGAGCAGGTAAATGTTTCAGCCTATCGTTTGGGATTCTGCTAATCCAACTAAACAGAGTGTTCATTTTTAGCTGCTACAAAGTTTGTTCTCTACCTGGAGGTTGTTAGTTGAATTAGCTACATTTCGTTTCTGATTGTAGCAAACCCCGTCCCATGTTTTCATGCTTGTGGTGTGTATGTTTTTATACTAATATGAATAACTGAAAAATATCGGAACCTTTACTTCGAGTTGTGACAGTGGGAATGGCCAAGCATTCCATCAGTGGCACTTGGCAGTGACCATTTTGTACTCGTGGGATGTTTGTGAATGGGCTGCCATTACGAAACTTTCTGTTTTCTTTGTTTAAGCTTTGACTAGCATGTATATATGATCCGTCAAGAACGCCAGCTGTTTCAATTCCTATTCTTTAGCTATTGGAGTTATTTGCATGTAGTACAAGTCCAAATATATAGTATATATATTTATTTAGGCACTTACGGAGGAAGGAAGAAACTGCAGTTCCGATTCCCAGGTAGATGTAGTAAATGATAACCTGGAGAAAAACACCTTGTTATGTATTACATTCAAATAGTGTGGACTTGCTTGATACTTAAGGAGATTGGCACATACTGTGTAGTGTTGTTTAGTTGCCATAATCAGTTATAATAGAGTGAGTCTGTGGAGTGTGGACTGGTGGTGGTGGTGTTAATTACCATATGTTTTAATATTCGTGCAAAGTTTTTTGAGAGGACCATCGGGGTCGAACTCAAAACTCAAGATGTCTTATAATTTAGAATGGATATTTACTACTCGCCTGCTGCTTTCATCATCCGAATATTTTCTTTTTAGATAATGACTTTCATCTTCCGAATATGTTCTGGACATTAACATAATCGGCAGACAACCATGATTACTATCACCAATTCACCATAGTGGAAGGAGCACTATCGAGGACGACAATGAGGATGCCTGCTCAAAGATGGTAGAAAAGCAGTCCGATTTAGGGGCCCAATTGGAAAACGGGCCGTCAACGTAAAAGCGCTTACTTCAGTGAAAAGCATTACTATTGGCATGCATATATCTGGATTGTATATATATATATATACAAAGGCCAGAGAAAGAGGTAGCTCTGGATTTATTTATTTATTTGTTGAGGAAAATGGAGTTCAATACTTCATCGTCAATCATGCGTGGCCTTGGCATGAAAGGCAAGTATACTTAGTAGTTGTCGAAACGTCGTTGTTTACAGAGTTGAGAATATGATATCACCCATAGATTTATTTGTCTGGTGAGCTGATAACGTCAAACTAACCGAAACGCCGTGAACTATATATATCGCAGTACGTAACCTCTTATGTTGTAGTACGTACTACTATCTAGTACGTGTTGGACGTACGTAACTGCAGACACGGTTTGATTACGTTGGATCAACTAACGTCTGATCGTTTTAATATGACCCACCAAGGAAAAGGGAGCGACGAAATATCAACATGTGAAAAGAATATGATGAGAGATTTCCAGACCATATATATGTGTATGGTGGAAGAATATATGTGGCCTACTTTTTTGAAAAGGACTTTCAGTTGTGCCTTGCTGATTTTTCTCTGTTTTTGTACTATTAAAATTAAAAATAATATATATAAGTTTGATTTGTAATTAATATGGTGGATAGATTTTTCAGAGAGAGAACACAATACTGGCTCTTATTAATCTACAATATAATACTTTTGGATGGCATGGATGTGACTTTGTATATCTATATATCAAATCAAAGCCTATTAATTAGAGAATCGGAACTAAACATATATTACATATGGCCGTCGTACTATACGCACATACACACATACGCTGCATGCATGGCGCGTGCATATAGTATAAGTATACATCAATATATCCAATACGACAATACTCCGTGCGTACGTACGTATGGCAGTGCAGCAGCTGTGCTGAACCTTGGGCAGTGGCGAAGCTAGGACAAATTTGAAGGGGTGCATTTCTCTTATAGATATCAAAATTTGATCTTAAACTACGGTAAAAATGAGTTTCTAATAGTGGGTTTTAAAATTTTGTAGATGCCTAGGCACCCACGGTAGGTAGCTTCGCCCATACGAATACGTAGAAGATGAGAACGGTGGGAGTGGGACGCCATGAGCGCGCCCCCGCCACCCCCCCACAACGCAGTCTGGCCGATCCACCATCACTAGTAACTTCATGTACGTAAGTGAGCACATAGTATACGACGTACCTTGCTGACCCGGTGGAGGATGGTGGCGTCGTCGCCGGCGCCGAAGCACTCGATGACGGCCGCGAAGACGACCGTCATGAGCGGCTCCGTCATGCCGTTGGCCACCGCCGCCACCGTGCCGACCGCCATAAGCGCGGCGTCAGTGCGGTCGGCGTACCTGAACATGCCAAGGAACGGCTTGTTCGAATTCGTCGTCGCCGTGGTCCCTGCCCCTGCGTGGTCGCTGTTGCTGCCGCGTCGTCCCTCGTTCGTCGTCGTCTCGGCATCATCAACGCCACCGTCTCTCGCACCGCCAGCCATGAACCAACCTTATCAGCCCCCACGGCCCTCAGGCCCTCTCTCTCTCCTCTCTCTCTGGCTGAATCCTAGCTCTCTTCTGTTGGCACTACTCTGGTGCCTGCTTGCTGGCCTGTGGCAGCTCTTTGTACCTCTCTCTCTGTATATATAGGGACTAGCTAAAATCTGGTTGCCGGAATATGTTTCTTTGATGCGACGGTTATTATATATATTTTACACTAAAATTAATTGCAGCTTTAGTTTTTTGTTGTAATTTATTTAAGAGTTTTTACCACGCTTGGGATTAATATGGACCCTCCATTTAGTCTCCGATCTAATGGTTAAAAGGTAGAGGAACCACATAGAGTAATCAAATGGCGCATGCGAACCATAGCACTGGCTGAAGTATAATTAACATTGAAGGGTACAATGGTCTCTTTAGTTTGATGAGGAGCTGCTCCTTCTAAACTTCTTGTGAATCTGTGAATCAGCTTCTTGTCCGAATCGAGTTGCTTCTTCCGAATAAAAGAAGAAAAAAATAACGAGCGGCTTCTAGGGAGACGACGCAGGCAATGGGGACGAATGGCTATGGGGAAGGCGCCGTCCGGGGCCAGTCGCGTCGTGCACGCCACGCTCCACCCCTGCTCGACTTCATGCCATTAGTGGCCACCTATACAATCATGAGAGACATGGATCGGAGTGGACTGCGCCTGCGCGTGGGTGGTGAACCAGGGGTGCTGACCGAGACAGCGACGAGAAGTGGATCAGCGGCGACCGGGAGGAGAAGAAACCGGCGCGTAGGAGTTCCTTGATTTGGATGCGTGGAGCACCGTAAAAATTCTCAATTTATATAGGCATAATTCGTTTTTATATTTTGAAAAAAAAACATGTTAGACAAAACCACAACTCGATAAAATCTAACTCATACGGGCACAAAGACAATCAACAATCTACAAATTGTTTCTATAATTAGACATGGACCAAAATTTGATATGTTATTTGTACAAAGATACTAAATAACATTCATGCATAAGTAACAATTTACTTGTACTACTTTGTTGTATAATATAAGATTGTCTGAAACTATCACAAAATTTAGGCACCTAAAACACAGATTCCCCTCGTGAGCCAGGCTTCGCTCATATGCCAAAGACGTCATAGTGAGACAGCGATGCTCGCATGCAAACCAAACGAAATCTCAGCCAGGCTCTGTGAGATGCTAACCAAACGTCCAAACTCCAAACCCAGCCCTTAGGGATGGATGACTCCATCCGACATCATTATTAACACGTTCGGCGTGAGTTCATTCGCCGATTTCTACTTTTGACCTCTGGCAGCTTACCGATCCGATCAAAGAGAACCCGCAGGTTCGGACGTTTTGTATTATTATATTATATTTTCTTGAATTGAGCAAATATAGAAAACTGAATCTGAGACATTCGTTTTGAATTTTTGTTCGACAAGATCAGTATCGTATTCAATCCAAATTAAAATGTGGTAAAAGGGATTTCATGTGAATCCGATCCGTTTTCTTCGATGCCCATGACGGACGGGTTGGTTCCCTTGCCAAACCAAACAATTCTTTTAGGTCCAGACGTAGGATATGATGATTTCTTTCCTTTTTTTTTTTTTTTTTTTTTTGATTGATGGGAGGATATGATGATTTCTGTCGGTGCCATTACGTGAACCAAACGTGTCGGTGCCACGCATTCCGCGAACCAAACGTCCTGGTTCTCAACTCGTCGTCCGCGTCGGAGCCAGTAGGACTACATCGATATACCCGCGCCCAACCGAAGCCAGAGTCGGTGTGTTTGGTTCGTTTCCCCCGATAAGCCTAGCTAGCAAAATACTAGCCTAAGCTTGGTTCTAGCTGGGCCAACCTGTAGTTGTTTGGTTCATTTCCCTAACCAGCCTAGCTAGACATTGGGTGTGTTTGGTTGTTCGCTTTACACCGCATAGACTTACCTCTTCTTTGATCCGGTAACGCTACCTCTCGCTGTCATTTCGTCGAATAGTTGGTTAGTGTTGTTTGTGCTCCAGTGATTCAATCCAGAAAAATTACCAACAATTCCAATTCGATGGAATTACTGCCCTATTCCTACAAATTCTTAGAAAATCCAGCACAATCATGAATCACTTGGTACTAGGAAATCCAGCACAATCCGAAAAAATCCTACAAATTCTTTTGGAATACGACGGTTGTCGTCCATGGTAGCCTTGAGCTGCAGCTCCGCCGCCACCTCCGCCCGAACATCAACTGTGGGCGTTCTCCTTGCGGAAGGAATTGGCCATCCATCACCGCCGTCTCGAAGTACCCGAGCCCCGCCGCATCTTGGCCGCCTTGCTCCGCGACGCCCATGGCTGCCTTGGTCCGCCCTCGTCCCCGCCCTTGCGCCCCCGCCCTCGTCGCCCTGTCCGCCGCCCCCGTGGGTTGTGCACTCTGTGCAAGACCGCAATGAAATCTGGGAGCCGCATCTCGACATCGGCGGCGGAGGAGGATGGGCCCGCAAAGGACAACATGGTCTCGTGAAGGATGCGACCGTGGCTCTAAGTACCGCCCACCGCCGCATCTTGGCGGTCCATCTTCGCCGTTCTCCTTAGTGAAGGATGCGACGTGGCTCGGAGAAGAACATGGCTACCACACGGGACCTCCGCCAACGCACATCGCCGCCACACCGGGAGGTGGAGCACGGGATCTCCGACCATCGCTCATGGGCGCTGCTGCGAACACCGGGAGGAGGGGTGGAGGAGCACGAGATCTCCGAGGGAGAAGGGTGGGCGGTGGAGGAAGTACCGGCCGGGGAGTAGGGGCGGTGGGGGCGTGCCGGCGGAAGGAGAAGCGCGCATGGGAGGTGAAGCGAACTAGCTGGATGGCTAGCTCTAGCGTGGCTATGAAAGAAACACACCCTCGGTGATTCAATCCTCGCCTGGCTAAAAGGGCACTTTTGGCCTGCCCTGGCCAGACTCTAGACCCTGACCAAAAACAAAAATCGACTTCACGGGGCCATGGCTAGGGCTGGCCAGCCAAACACACCCTACTGGCCACGTTGACGTACATGAATCCCAAAGGCGAAAGCTTCATGCGGTGGTGTGACAATTTGCTGCGCACAATCAAGAAGAGCAGAGGCTCACGTGAACGAAATCAAGTTGGTGACAATTTTGTCTATTTGCTCGACATATTATACACGAAACGATCGAGAAGGGCAGAGGCTCACGTGAATGAAATCAAGTTGGTGACAGTTTTGTCGATTTGCACAACACATACACGCAAGTGTACCAGGAGGTAGGAGGCTGCAAAATAATTCGTGTGCTTTCATCCACTACAACGTTTCATCCAGGTATCCTAGTTTTTAGTACTTTGCTAAAAAAAAAATTATCTTAGATAATTATTTTTTTCAACTTCTTTCAAACTATGGTCTCCAGATTATTACGGGTTAACCGATCGAATGTAAACTAGTAGTTCTTGCTCATTATTAGGAGAAAAGAAATGTAGGAAAAAAACGAAACAACTTTCTACTATATTTCACTGGGCATGTTCCCTTTCTTGGCTCAGCTTCGCATGATCGTTAACAAAGCACACTGATATATCTCTAGTCGTGTCGGAGTGTACCTTGCCGGAACCAGTGTTCTAGCACTATCAAAAGGCACGGCAGGATCGAACATTAGGATCTTAGCCACACACGCAACTGAGGAAGAACATGATTAAAAGGGAGGGGGAAGAAGGAAATGTCAAAGTATGCATCCTCCATTCATAAAAGATACATAACCTAAAGGTGGAGCTTTTTTTTACAACAAACATCATATATATATTAATATTAGCAGCAAGAAGCTGCAATCAGTCGTATAGACTTAATGTTTACAAGATTCAGTGCTTCAAAGAGATCGCACTGATGACTATGCATCCCGAAGGAGCAAACAGGCTGGAAAGTCTCATCTTGAGAAGAATTAGAAGAAAAGCATGTCTAGCTAAGATGTTTGCAGTGGAGTTTGAGGGATCTGTGTATATGGAAGAGCCTGCTGTTCATTCGAAGAAGAGAATTCATGTAGATCCGTGTGAATGGTTTGGCTCTCCGGTCCGGAAGATTGTTCTCCTGTACTAGTTGCTGAGAATCCGTAGAGAAAAGTAATATTGGCAAAGTGAAGAGCTTGAGCTAAGGGGGATCCCCCACCTGTTTCACACAAAAAAAAAGAGCTTGAGCTATAGTTGCAGCTAGTGTCAAGGCTGCCCTCTGCCACGAAGACGGAATGAATTTCAGCTACTGCTTTAATGATAGTGTAAACCAACCCGTCCAACGCAACCATACAAATCTCTAATCCGGACCACGGGATGTAGATAACCACTAGGGAGGTGCAAGGGAGGATTTGCAAAAGTGTGATTAGAGCGGGGTTAATTGTAAATTTAACTAACCCTTGGATCAACATCCTATGACCCAGATTAGAAGTTTGCATGGTTGCACGGAGAGTTAATTTGCACCTGATATGTTGCCTTAATGAAAATAGTTCTTGCATTTTGTTCCTACCGCATGAGAAAGAAGATTCCAAATCCCGCAGATCTGGAACTTTATATGTCTTGATCAGGTAAAGTGAAGGCAGAGTAGCATCTTATGCCTTCAATGAGTGCAGGTTGCTGTTGTAGCCGGTTGAAGCTGTGGAGAGAGTGCACCTGAAGTGGAGTCCTGTTGTTGTGAGGGTCTGCGAGAGGAAGGAGGTCTGTACCTGCTGTTTGATGTTGTGAAGCTGCTGAATGATCATCATACGATGTAGAAGTGGAGTTATATGGTTCCTGTTGAGGTTGAGTGGATAGGAATGCCCGCACAGCACGGTGCACTTGAATAGGAGTCCATTGGCCAGCAGGTTTCCCTTTTGATGGTAGAAATAGTAACGTTAAAGCCGATTGAGTCCTGTATTTCACCCTCGTTCACTCGTTTGGCCGTGGCGATGGATGTGGCCAGGTCGATCATACGTGCACACCTCCTACCGTGGTGATTCCGATGTTTGCCCAGCGGGCAACACGCACACGCGCGATTGGTGGATGGTCTGGTAGGTCAGGGCTCGATCGGCGACTCGAACAGTGGCCGGTGGGTGGGTGCTCGATCTCCTTTGCTTCGTCAGTCGTCACATCGCATTCGCTTCTATAACGATTCATGTGAAGCAGAAGCAGCCACAAGTGAAAAAAAGATCGAGTTGCTAGGATTACCTCCGTGGGTCAATCTCCTCCGTGGATCCGGCCTGCGTCATCGATCAATCTCTGACTATATGGCATCGTCGGAGATTAGTAGTGATCGATTCAGGATCCTGAAACTGAAAAAGACGGGGGAACAAAATAAAAGCTCCAGATCGATCGAGCGACATCTACGGCAGCCGGCGATTTATTTTGCATCAAAGAAGGAACTTTTCTTGCCGGCGAAATGACAGAGCATCAATCGCTTTGCAGGTGGCTGCAGCTGTGGCTGTGGCGCTGCTGATCGAATGAATCCTACCATAGATCGCTACCTGGAGACCGGACCGATCGCGACGACGACGACGACGACGCCACAGCTGTCTGATAGCCGTTGATCCACCAGCAACTTTCCGATCGATCGCACGTCGCTGGTCTACAACTCTACATCATTCATATACCGTCCTAGTTTCTTCTCGTTTGCCTTGCTGTCGATGCATCAGAGCTTCTACATCGTATATCTTACTAGTTTTTCTTCAATTCCGACGTACTTTAGGAGTAGGAGTAAAACTTACCCGAGGGCCCAGGGCCCCATCGAAAAGCATACTAATAATTGACACATCTGGTGAGTGCGTGGAAAAGAACGGCCAAATGAGAAAATTAGCAGGTTACCACAGGAGTCCACGCATTTCCTGGAGCAGCGGAACCGTGCCATCAATCACAACAGAATAAATACTGTACTGGTGGTACTCGGTGGATTGTTTGTCTGGTGAGCTGCGGCATCCGTTCCAATCAAGTACAGTACTTCCAAGAGTATGCTCCTGTACGTCAGGCCAAACCTTGCGTTCGTGACCTGTCGAGGTTACAGGATTGTCGCGGTTTGCCACTGAAGACGATCGATGACGGCCGTTCAACGTCACTGCACGCTATTACATCCAAGGGAGATATATATATCTATGATGAAGCTCAACAGTCTTCTTCTAATCTTTTATAAAGCGGTTCAACATATAGGCCAGCGTAATTACGGGTGCTGTCTTCACAAGCATCCCTATCATAAAGTCATTCACAATGTAGACTCTAGCTAGCATAGAGTATAAAACTATTTATTACGGTACTGTGGACTTTGAGTCCAAATAAACCTTGGAGTCTTAGTTTTTCCCATTCTTTTTTTCACAATGTACTTTCACATCATCGCCACATCAACAAAGTGCAATAAATATGAAGCTAATAAATAAGCTTAAACTCTATGATAGAGTCTGCATTGTGAGTTTCCTAAGGCACAACTTGACCGGTCTCATCTAGTGTCTCATGTCCTGGTTTCTAACACATCTACATATTTTAAAAACTGTGCAGAAGAATTTTATTCATATAAGGCTAGTCTCAATGGAGTGTTTCACCTCCCGGTTTTCAAGACGTGAAACTTTGGTATGAAATAGTCGTCTCTCCCTCAATGCACAGTTTCATAGGCTCATGGGTCCCACGGCCTCTCTCATTGCATGGTTTAATTGCATGATTTAATTGCATAGTTTCATGGTGAAACACTATTTCTATCTCAATGGGGATTTCACACCGTTTCCAATGCATGTGAAACATTGTTCAAAGGTTTCACCATGGTGAATTTTTTTGTTCTCTCTCCCGGGTGTTTCATGCAAAAATGGAGTTTTACCGATGTGACACTATATTTAATGTGGAGTAAAATGCACCCTAGGTCCTCAAACTATTAAGCCTCCTCTCATCTACGTCCTCAAACTTTTAAATCAACTAACTAGGTCCTCAAACTATTGGCCCCTCTCATCTACGTCCTCAAACTTTTAAACAACTATCTAGATCCCTCATCGGCCCATGTGCATGGTCTTTGTGCCACATGGCCGCCTATGGTCATGCACCCTAAATAGTAGCATGCATGACCAATCGAGGCGCCACGCGGCCAAGATGCATCTTGCGATAAGGGACCTAGATAATCGGTTTGAAAGTTTGAGGACGAGATGAGAGGGACAAATAGTTTGAAGACCTAGGTAGTTGGTTTGAAAGTTTGAGGATGTAGATGGGAGGAGGTGAATAGTTTGAGGACTTAGGTAGTTAGTTTGAAAGTTGAAGGATGTAAACGGGAGGAGGCGAAATAGTTTGAGGACCCATGGTGCATTTTACTCTTTAATGTGCATGAAACACTCCTGAAACCCCTATTGAGACTGGCCTAAAACTCTCTCTACTCTTATAAAACTTATTAGCTTTCTTTCATCAATGTGATGCTCCATTAGCATATATAATGTCTATGAAACTCCAATGAAACTAGTATATAGGTTTCACTTTTACTCTACATCTAAAAAAATACCCTTTACGTTGGATATGCGCAGAGAGAATAATTACGGTTGCCCCCTCCATGCCTAAGACAAAAACAAGGTGAGACATCCCGCCCAAACTAATTAGCCTAATAAACTAAGAAATATGTTTGATACAAAATCTATTTGTTATTAGCTATAGCTATTAATTAGTTATACCTTATCTAAACAGGAGGGTTAACATGTAGACTAATTTTTTAGCATAACATTAAGCTAGTTGATAGCCAACTAAGAGCATTTTGCGGGCGCGAAGTCGGGTACGGGCGGGCCAAAAAATTCCGTTTATTTCGGGCCGAGAAAATGCTACCCATGACCCTCCCACTTTGGACACGTCGGGCCTCAATTTCCGGGGCAGGCCAGGGCTTGGGCGGGCTGCCCGTGCATTTTATAGTTTAAAATAGCTAAAAACAACATTTCGGGTTAGGCTCGGGCCAAGATTTTTTTTCGGCCGCAAGATCTGTGTTCAGACTTGTCCAAGAAGGTCTGCGGGCAAGCCGAGCTAAAAATACTGGTATAATTCGAGCTAATTTTGATCCTAACTAGTAACTAGCCCTAGTGATCCAAATTGTCGGGTACCAATATCGGGCAAACCCTAAACACACGGCAAATCGCGGCGAAAACAATAACATCATTCGACCTAACTCCGCCTCGCACGAGCTCAAAAGACGGAGCCCGAGCTCGCCACGCACGACACGAAATCGCGAGCCGCCGCCTGCCTTGCCCGGCGCCGTGGCGCCCCACGGCCTCGGCACATCACCTCACCGTTTGCTCGAGCTCTTTCCGTCAGCGCACGAGCTCTTCCAAGACGAGCTCTTTTCTCGTCACAGTACGAGCTCTTCGCGCATGCTCTTCCGTCTCGCACGAGCTCTTCCCGAAGGAGCCCTTTCCGTCTCGTATGAGCTCCTCCTCGACGAAGCTCCTTCCGTCTCGCCGCGACTACGGCCGTCGTGCGACCCATCATCCCACCTGCCAAGACGCGTCCGTGACCTCGAGGTCGCACGGGCCGCGATACCGCGCTGCTCGGCCACGCGCGCGCCGTACAAGATATCTCCGTCACGCCATGACCTCGAGGTCGATGAGCCCTTCTCGGTTGGGCTCCACACCGCGCCTCGCGTCAGCGAATCTCCACCTCTCGCTCTCTCCCAAAGATCCCGTGACCCGGAGGCGACGACCTATCTCCGACCAAGACGCACCTATCTCCGACCACAAGACCTCCCCTCACCTGCGAATTCACGAGCTTTGAGCTCAAGGCCCCCCATCCGGACAAATCCCCCACCCCTGAGCTCCTGAGAGCGATGTGAAGGTTACGAGCTCGCCAAGCTCCCCGGACCATCGTACCCGAGAAATCGCACATCCCAACTAGGGATCGGGGGAAGTCCAATCTACGCACCCTCGGGTACTGAGTACCGCAGTAATGCGGCGACGCGCCCGTAGCCGCGGCGCTGGGCCTACGCCGCCGATACGACGTATCAGCCCGGATGCCGAATCCGCCTCCCGACAACCGCTACGGACAACCACTACGGACAAACCGACCTCTTCGCCGAGCTCTCTTGGCCACACATCTTTCTCGCAACGCACGCATCCCGGCGGGAGACAAAGGAGCGTGCCCGATGGATAGGCCGCAATCTCTTAGACTCCGCCGCACCCCCACGCAATAGACGGACGGCTACGGGCACGCGTGCCCGACAACTGAGCGTGCCCGACATCCCAGGCAAATTTTACACTTTACCCCCTCTATTTTGTATTCTTCGCATCTTTAGTCCTTCTCCTGGTGGCACCCATGTATCCTCCCCTTACGACTATAAAAGGAGAGTCTTGGCCACCGAGAGAGGGGATCGATCTTCTTCCCATCGCATTCTCATTCGAACACACACCACTCACAGAGACTTGGGAGCCGGCCTCCCTCTCTCGACTTGCTTGTATTCGCCCCGATATGAGCGTTTGAGCTCAGCCACATAGTAACTCCGACTGGAGACTGGACTAGGGGCCGATTGCCCCGAACCAGTATAAACCTTGTGTCTTGTGTCCCTTGAGCTAGGCCATCGAAGTCCCACACGAGCCATTCGACCGATTTTACTGTGTCCGTGGTATATCCGCCATATCCGACCACGACACAAATAGACCCTAAGTGTGTTAACCTCTCAATCAACCACTTTAAACTAACTTTGTCTATGTAATCCCTAGATATATAACCTCTACATTCTCTCATCGGTCTTCACAGCAAAGGCAGCAGCTCTCGCTCTTGCAGGATCTATTCTCAACCATCTTAACATCTCTCATGCCTCATTTCTCTCTCATAATCAGCAACTGGTCGACCCCATAAATGCAGCGGCCAATGATAGCATTCCCAGATGGGATGCTAGATTATACACTCATTCTTTCAGGAACATGGCGCAAGGGAAGGAGGATCTATTCTCAACCATCTTAACATCTCTCATGCCTCATTTCTCTCTGATAATCAGCAGCTGGTCGACCACATAAATGCAGCGGCCAATGATAGCATTCCCAGATGGGATGCTAGATTATACACTCATACTTTCAGGAACATGGCGCAAGGGAAGGCTTACAATGTCTACAAGATTTCTAGAACCCAAAATGTCTCCACTCATGTTCTTGCAGGGCAGGCTAGGAATTCCACTGAAGTAGACTCAAATCCTGTTGTAATTTGCCATTGTACATCTCTTATCTCGAGTTGTCCAGTCCGGACAGCTCTTGATCCTGTAAAGTGGGCAAACCTTGCCCACATAACAGTGTGCTGTTAAGTAATATATCTTTGGTTGTTATAAAAAAAACTCTACTCGATATCTTTGGTGCTGAGTCCTGACCACTACTTCCACTTTTATGTTGATGACCCATAGCGATCGTTCTGTACAGGTCGGCTTCGAGCAGTGGCGCGCTACCTCGGTCGGCCATGTTTGCGCCCCTTTGTGGCTCGACTCGACGTGTTCAGAAAAGCGGTAACTGGCTAGGGGGTGTTTAGTTGGTGAAATATTTTGGGTTCGGCCACCTTTAGAAGACTTTTCGTTTGTATTTGTTAATTATTGTCCAACCATAGACTAACTAGGCTCAAAAGATTCGTCTCGCACTTTTCAGTCAAACTGTGCAATTAGTTTTTTTATTTAACTATATTTAATATCCTATTTATGTATCAAAAGATTTGATGTGACAGGTGCTGTAGCACTTTTTGGGTTCACTTTTCAGCAAGTGAACACACCCTAGGACCCTTTTTTAGGCTTTCTCATGGGAACACGTGCAATCTGGACAGATTCATCACACGTGCAAAATAGAGAGCAAAATCACATGAATAAAAGCCAAAACAAAATTCATGTAATTTGAAAAGCTCCGGTCACATGATTTTTGAAAATACACAAGGGGTGAATACGTGTGACAGGAAGCTAAAAAATCACATGAAAAACTTGAACAAAATTAAGAGGATGAAGTATCAAACAAAAGTGCAGACTAAAAACAGGCAGGAAGTAGGATTTTTCATTCTCAACTCCTGGTCCTTCAGTCATTCACCTCAAAAAAAAAAAAAAAAAAAACTGTCGCAATCAGCAGTTCCTGTAGAGCCTCAACAACAGATGACATGAACAAAAAAATCATAAGTGCATCGCATGGAGATGAATATCTAGGGGATGCTAGACAAGGTAAGTGGAGTGGAGCATATTGTACCTGCTGGTTGGTGCAGGTCTCATCGCTAAACAAAAACCATCAAATGAAAAAAATCTTGTTGTACTGAACCTTAGACTTCTTGCACTTGAAAAGAAGGCTTCTACTATAAATTCAGAAAAGTGAAAAAGGCTGTTTGACCTGATTGCTGAATTCAAACACAAAAAAGTTCATCTGCATATAGAGCATCAGCGCAAAGAAAAAATATTTCAGAAAATGGGCCTGAGAGCAACAGAGTTATCATAATGGACCTAAAAGGCCAAAGAAAACACCTGAAAAATGTCAGAAAACACCTATGAAAAGCCACGATCCTAAACCCCCTACCCAAAAGCTCTGTCTGCTGCACTGCTAGATCACGAATTGTGTATGTTTTTGCTTTGTCTATCTCATACACTATTTTGTTTATTTAGAGACCCACGTTTCATACAAAAACCAATTACAAATAAATGCTCAAAGCAAGCCAAAAAACAGCTTCAGTTCCTTTGTATGGACGCATTCAGGAAGGTCCTTCTCATCATGCACCTCTATTCAAGTCAAAAAGTAACCAAAGATGACCAAACATTTGAGAGCCCACAATACTGTCATGCAAGGAGCGGGCTGAAGTTGTCGTTTGCAAAATTAAAGTTGCTCTGATGTCCTTACCTCAAGAAGCAATGACACTACAGTAATCGTCGGTTAGTCCATTTCTTTTTTTTTTTTTCTTTTTTCACTTACGGAGCATTAGGTAATTTGGAACTCACTTGTTTACGATACACACACTTCGATGTTTTTTTTCAATTTTTATTTAAGATCCAAAAAACCATCAATCTCGCTTGATACTAAAGAATGTCCTTCCATACCTATCACTATAGGTCAAACTATTAGGATTATTGTACAGCTATTTTAGTGTTTATTTATAGCTAGTGTATTGTACACATTGTACTTGTACATGAGTCATGTACAAGTACAATGTGTACAATACACTAGCTACAAATGGACAATACAATAGTTGTACAATAATCATAATAAAAATGTCATTGATGCCGATGTAAGGGGCATTTAAAAAGTTGGTTCGATGGATCTTAAGTGAACATACACAAAAAAATATATTAAAGTGTGTCAAAGAATCGTGAGTTCCATATTACCTAATTCTCCAAAAAAAGTAAAAAAAGGGAAAGAAGAAATTTACTAACCAACTATTGGTGGGATTGCATCTTGAGGTAAGGACTTCAAAGCAACTTTTGCGACGGCTTGAGTCTCCGGGCCCATGAAAAAGTTTTGTGGGCTCTCAAATGTTTGCCCATCTATGGTTACTACTTGACTCGAATAGAGGTGCATGAGACACCTTCGTGAATGTGTCCATATGAAGGCGCTTGTTTGCCTCGCTTCGAGCACATATTTGTAATTGGGTCTTGTACGCAGACAAACTCACATGGTCACCTAGAGGACGAGAGGAGGGATAGGGGCGAGTAGGGGGATCGGGGAACTCAAGGAGTTAGGGTGAGCTAGTGAGGTTGAGGAGCGGCTAAGAGGTCACCCGAGCCCGGGGCGACGATCGATACTTGAGAGGAGAGACGAAGACGAGAGGGAGTGCGAGAGCCGAGAGCGCCGTGGGCGGGGAGGAGATTCAGATTTAGGGTTTCGGGAGTGAGGGGGCGCGTTCGTGTTATATATATATAGGGTCGGGGCACGACAGGGTGTCTTTGCTAGGAGTAATGGGCCACATACGGCCTACAATTGGGGAGCGGGGACGTGCCCCCCGGGCCACCGGTCATCGTGGTGTGCCGTGCTTGGACAGGGCCAAAATTCAGGCCTCGTGGTGTCGGGCTCACGAGGCTCGGGCTGCATGCCCGGATATAGATGTGTTGTGGAGATTAACCCTTTAATGTCATTAATTATAGGAATATAAATTTATTTTCGACAAGTGAAAAAAGGAAAAAAAAAAAGTAACCATTTACCTCCTCAACTAAAACAAAACAATTTGATTGATGCATGCCATTGCAAATTATCGAAGGTCCTTCCCATCATGCACCTCTATTCAAGTCGGCAACCATAGATGGCCAAATATTTGAGAGCCCGCAATGCTTTGCCGTGCAAGGAGGAGGTTGATGCTTTGTCGTTTCAAAATTAAAGTTGCTCTAATGTCCTTACCTCAAGAAACAATGACACTACAATAATTATCGCTTAGTCCATTTCTTTTGTTTCCCTTTTTTTTCACTTCGGAGCACTAGGTAAATTAGAACTCACTTTTTTTCCGATAGACACACTTCAATATTTAAGATCCAAAAAAACCCGCAAACTCACTTGATACTAAAGAATGTCCTTCCATATTTGTCACTATAGGCCAAACTATTAGGATTATTGTACAACTATTGTATTGTCTATTTATAGCTAGTGTATTGTACACATTGTACTTGTACATGACTAATATATATGAAGGCATGTATAAGTACAATGTGTACAATACACTAGCTATAAATAGACAATACAATAGTTGTACAATAATCCTAATATAAACTCGTTAATGATGCCAAATGTAAGGGGCATTTAAAAGTTGGTTCGCTGGATCTTAAGTGAAAATACACAAAAGAAAAAAAATATTAAAATGTGTCGCGAATCGTAAAATGTGAGTTCCGAGTTACCTAATTCTCCAAAAGTGAAAAAAGGAAAGAAGAAATTGACTAACCAACCATTGGTTGGATTGCATCTTGAGGTAAGGACATCAAAGCAACTTTTGTGACCTTGAGTCGCCGTTCTTGCATGAAAGTTTTGTGGGATCTCAAATGTTTACCCATCTCAAAGGCTCTCAAATGTTTCCATCTATGGTTACTAATGACTCAAATAGAGGTGCATGAGACACCTTTGTGAATGTGTCAATATGAAGGCAATTGCTTGCCTCGCTTCTGAGCATATATTTGTAATCGGGTCTCGTATAGACAAACTCACATGGCTGCCAAGTGGACAGAGGAGGGATAGGTAGAGTAAAGGGGATCAGGGAGGCAGAGGAAGGATGACGCGCCGGTGCCGGACATGGACGCCTGCATCCGCCGCCTCGAGGAGGAGCGGGGCAAGATCGAGATGTTCAAGCGGGACCTCCCGCTCTACACATGGCTCCTCACCGACGGTACCTACCTCTTCCCCTTTTTTCGCTGCTTCTTTTCCATTTTTTTGGGGGGCGGTTTATCTTATCCGACAATCTGATGTCGTGTGCACAGTGATTGATGTCATGAAGGAGGAGACGGGGAAGAAGACGACGAGGAGGAGTGATCGCAGCCTTGCGGCATCTGCGCCAGAGGAGGATGATGAGGAGGACCGCGCCGCCGGGGACAAGAGCAAGTGGATGAGCATGGCCCAAACTCTAGACGGGCAATTCATCGTCGAGAGAACTCGAAATCAGAGGTACAACACAATTCGATCGTTGGGGGGTTGTCGGGTGCTTGATTCGTGAATTCTGAGCGTGTCGGTGTCCTAAAGTTTGGAACTTTGTGATCGCAGAAGCAAGACAAGGGATGGAGCTCGCCGTCCCACGGCGCAGGCGAACTCAATGAGTCAGGGTGAGCCGTTGTGGTTGGAGGAGCGGCGGTGAGGTCACTGGAGCCTGGGACGATGGTTGAGACTTGAGAGGAGAGACGAAGATGAGAGGGAGTGCGAGAGCCGAAAGCCACGGACAGGGGACGGGATTCTCGATTTAGGGTTTGGAGTGAGGGAGTGTTTGTGTTATATACGCGGTCGGGACATGGCGGAATGCGATTGGGAGTAATGGGTCGCCTACGACCTGCCATTAGGGGAGCGAGTTGTTGAAAGGTCCTAATGGCTAGAGTGGGGGGTGAATAGCCTATTAAAAATTCTTGCAACAACACTAAGCACCCGGATTAGTAAATAAGGTGGTGAAGCTAAATAAGCGATGCAACAATCTAGCTAAGCAAGCCACAAGTCAATTCTATTGTCTCTAATTCCACACAAGAGCTAAGTCACTAATTTACTCCTAGGTGAGCAAGGTAAGCTAACTAAACAAGCACTAGGAGCTAAACAATTCTACACAACTAAGCAACCTAAGCAATTCTACACAAGTATATCAAATGTAATGCTAGAGAGAGTGATCGATATACCGACGGTGGAGAGTAGAGGTGGAAGCCAATCACCGTGATCAATATGAAATCTCCAACGAGCAAGCACACAATTGACACGATGATTTTTCACCGAGGTTCACGTGCTTGCCGGCACGCTAGTCCCCATTGTGGCGACACACTCACTTGACGGTTGCTAAGCTTAATGGCCGGTGCCAAATCCCCGGTGGGAGCTCAAGCAAACCGATCACAAGAGAGGGTCCAACAAGCCACGAGCAATCCACTAGTGCTCCTTTCGCGAATCTCCCACGGGGTAAGGAACGACCCCTCACAATCCAATCGGTGTGGCCTCGAACAAGCTCCAATCGAGCTCAACACCGCCTCTTGCTCCAAGCCGCTAGGGAACCAAGCAAATTCCCAAGAGAAACGAAATCCCGCGGCTTCTCCAAGGATGAAGTGCCTCTAGAATGCAATCACCAATGCAATGCACTTCTATCACTCTCAATCTCACCAAGAATTTGAGTTATGGATGGAGAGATGAGTGGAGAGGAGTCTCACAAGCTCACTAGCAAGTTAGAGTGTTCAAATGTGCAAGAGAGAACTCAAAGAACCGGCCATCCAAGTATATATAGAGCTCCCCTCGAGATAGAGCCGTTGGGCTTTGAAATGGGCATCCAGCGCGCCGACCGGACGCACTGACCGGACTCACCAAAGAGTCCGGGCGAGGGTCCGGCCGCTCCATTTCAAGTGTCCGGTCGACAGACAACCCCTCGGCCCCACAAATGACAACTTCTTCGTGCTTCCGGTCGGTGGATCCGGTCCCTGCGTCCGGTCACTTTGTCGAGGATGAACCGAAAACATGCTCTCTAGAAGTCCCCACGGACTCACTCGACCGACCGTCCCTCGGTGCTTCCTGGTCAGGCTTCCGACTTCCGTCGAGTCCTGGTCACCCCGAAAAAAACAGCCCAAGTTCATCATTTTGTTGTCGCCTTTGCTTCAACCTTGCTTCGCCTCTTGCCTCAAGTTGCCAACACGTCGAAGATGATCACGTTATCACTTATGTTAGCATGTCGATCGGTTAGGCAAGAACGAAGTTAGTGCTCCCATGTCCTAAAATGCAATATGCAAGTCAATTGGACCTAGAAGCACTTCACCAAAGGATTGTCGCGACATCCCCTCTTGATAGTCGGCTATTTATCCTATAATGTGATCACACGCTCTATCGTGTCTTGATCACCGAAAAGAAAAACCCTATCAAGATACCCTTGCCTTGATCTCCCCGTTCCTCTCAAGCCGATCACCGAGCTTGACGATCCACCATGTCCATCATCATCGTCCATGTTTATGATCATCATGCTCCACGTCATCCGTGTAATCCTATCTCTTAAGTCACACTTAGAGCAAAGGATTAGTACGACAAGTGTGTCATCAATTTCCAAAACCAAACATGAGATTTCAGTTGTGTCATGTTTGGGCACACCTAGGCACGATGCCCGCTCGCCCTAGAGCCGTGCCGGCCCAGGTCCGCTAGTCATCGGGCTATGCCGTGCTTGGGCTAGGCCAAAAATCCAGGACTCGTGTGGGGCTCACGGCCTTGGGCTGCATGCCCAGATATAGATGTGTTGTGGAGATTAATCCTTTAATATCATTAATTATAGGAATATAAATTTATTTTTAGCAAGTGAAAAAGGAAAAAAAGAAGAAACCATTTACCTCCTCAACTAAAACAAAACAATTTGATTGATGCATGCCATTGCAAATTATCGAAGGTCCTTCCCATCATGCACCTCTATTGAAGTCGAAGTAACCATAGATTGCCAAATATTAGAGAGCCCACAATGGCTGTCATGCAAGGAGGGGGTCAAGTTGTCGTTCAAAATTAAAGTTGCTCTAATGTCCTTACCTCAAGAAACAATGACACTACAAAGAATTATCAGTTAGTCCATTTCTTTTGTTTCCCTTTTTTTCACTTATGGAGCATTAGGTAAATTAGAACTCACTTTTTACGATAGACACTTCAATATTTAAGATCCAAAGAAACCTGCAAAAACTCACTTGATACTAAAGAATGTCCTTCCATATTTGTCACTATAGGCCAAACTATTAGGATTATTGTACAACTATTGTATTGCCTATTTGTAGCTAGTGTACTGTACACATTGTACTTGTACATGACTAATATATATGAAGGCATCTATAAGCACAATCTGTACAATACACTAGCTATAAATAGACAATACAATAGTTTTACAATAATCCTAATACAAACTGTTAATGATGCCAAATGTAAGGGGCATTTAAAAGTTGGTTATTTGGATCTTAAGTGAAAATACACAAAAAAAAATATTAAAGTGTGCCATTCGTAAACAGGTGAGTTCCAGTTTACCTAATTCTCCAAAAGTGAAAAAAGGAAAGAAGAAATTGACTAACCAACAATTGGTGGGATTGCATCTTGAGGTAAGGACATCAAAGCAACTTTTGTGACCTTGAGTCGCCGTCCTTGCATGAAAGTTTTGTGGGATCTCAAATGTTTACCCATCTCAAGGCTCTCAAATGTTTCCATCTATGGTTACTACTTGACTCAAATAGAGGTGCATGAGACACCTTTGTGAATGTGTCAATATGAAGGCAATTGCTTGCCTCGGGCTTCGAGCATATATTTGTAATCGGGTCTCGTATAGACAAACTCACATGGCCGCCAAGTGGGACAGAGGAGGGATAGGTAGAGTAAAGGGGATCGTGGAGGCAGAGGAAGGACGACGCAGCGCCGGTCTGCGGACATGGGCGCTTTGCATCCGCCGCCTCGAGGAGGAGGGGGCAAGATCGAGATGTTCAAGCGGGACCTCCCACTCTACACATGGCTCCTCGCCAATCCCGTACCTACCTCTTCCCCTTTTTTTTTTTGCTTCTTTTCCAATTTTTGGGGGGCGGTTTATCTTATGCGACGATCGATGTCGTGTGCACAAGTGATTGATGTCATGAAGGAGGAGACGGGGAAGAAGACGGCGAGGAGGAGTGATCGCGGCCTTGCGGCGCCACAAGGATGAGGAGGGGAGGAGGACCGCGCCCGAGGGGACAAGAGCAAGTGGATGAGCATGGCCCAAATACGGGCCGGGCAATTCTGTCGAAAGAACTCGAAATCGGAGGTACAACACAATTCGATCGTTGGGGGTTGTCGGGTGCTTGATTCGTGAATTCCGAGCGTCGGTGTCCTAAAGTTTGGAACTTTGTGATCGCGAGAAGCAAGACAAGGGATGGAGCTCGCCGTCCCCGGCCTTGAGAACTCAATGAGTCGTGGTGAGCCGTTGTGGTTGGAGGAGCGGCGGTGAGCTCACCGGAGCCTAGGGCGGCAGTTGAGACTTGAGAGGAGAGACGAAGATGAGAGGGAGTGCGAGAGCCGAAAGCGTCCACCTGCAGGGGGAGGGATTCGATTTAGGGTTTGGAGTGAGGGAGTGTTTGTGTTATATACGCGGTCGGGACATGGTTGGAATGCGATTGGGAGTAATGGGTCGCCTACGACCTGCCATTAGGGAGCGAGTTGTGTCATCTTTGGCACACCTAGGCATGGTCGATACGCCCTAGAGCCGTGCCCGGCCCCCGCTAATCATCGAGCTATGCCGTGTGCTTGGCTAGGCCAAAAATCCAGACTCGTGTGGGGCTCATGGCCTTGGGCTGCATGCCCGGATATAGATGTGTTGTGGAGATTAATCCTTTAATGTCATTAATTATAGGAATATAAATTTATTTTTAGCAAGTGAAAAAGGAAAAAAAAAGAAGAAACCATTTACCTCCTCAACTAAAAACAAAACAATTTGATTGATGCATGGCATTGCAAATTATCGAAGGTCCTTCCCATCATGCACCTCTATTCAAGTCGGCAAGTAACCATAGATTGCCAAATATTAGAGAGCCCACAATCTGTCATGCAAGGAGGGGGTGAAGCCATGTAGTTTCAAAATTAAAGTTGCTCTAATGTCCTTACCTCAAAAACAATGACACTACAAAGAATTATCGGTTAGTCCATTTCTTTTTTTTTCCCTTTTTTTCACTTATGGAGCATTAGGTAAATTAGAACTCACTTTTTTACGATAGACACACTTCAATATTTAAGATCCAAAAAAACCTGCAAACTCACTTGATACTAAAGAATGTCCTTCCATATTTGTCACTATAGGCCAAACAATTAGGATTATTGTACAACTATTGTATTGCCTATTTATAGCTAGTGTATCTTGTACACGTTGTACTTGTACCATGACTAATATATATGAAGGCATGTATAAGTACAATGTGTGTAGTACACTAGCTATAAATAGACAACACAATAGTTGTACAATAATCCTAATACAAACTGTTAATGATGCCAAATGTAAGGGGGCATCCGCCGCCTCGAGGAGGAGCGGGGCAAGATCGAGATGTTCAAGCGGGACCTCCCGCCTCTACACGTGGCTCCTCGGCCGACGGCCGGTACCTAGCTCTCCCCCCACGCTTCTTTTTTCCATTTTTGGGGCGGTTTATTTTATGCAACGATCTGGTGTCATGTGCGCAATTATTGATGTCATGAAGGAGGAGGCGGGGAAGAAGACGACGAGGAGGAGGATCGCATTGGCTGCGGCCGGCTAGTAGAGGAGGACGATGAGGATGGCGGCGCCGCCAGGACAAGAGCAAGTGGATGAGCATGGCCCGGCTACGACGGGCAATTCCACCGGAGAACTTAGAATCGGAGGTACGACCGCGATTTCGATCGGGGGGTTGTCGTGCTTGATTCGTGAATTCGAGCGCATCGGGGGCCTAAAGTTTGGAACTTTGTGATTGCGTAGCAAGACAAGGGGATGTAGCTCATCGCTCCAAGACAAAATAACTCAATGAGTCGGGTGAGCTGGTGTGGTTTGAGGAGCGGCGGTGAGGTCACCGAGCCTGGGACGACGGTTGTGACTTGAGAGGAGAGACGAAGACGAAAGGAGGCGAGAGCCGAAAGCGCCCGCGGCAGGGGAGGGGATTCTGATTTAGGGTTTGGAGTGAGGGAGTGTTTGTGTTATAGACGGGTCGGGGCAAGGCGTGCATGCGATTAGGAGTAACGGGTCGCCTACGACCTGCCATTAGGAACGAAGTTGTGTCATGTTGGCACACCTAGGCACGGTCTGCCTTCCTAGAGGCGTGCCGTACCGCCCGCTAGTCATCGGGTTATGTTGTGCTCTAATGTCCTTACCTCAAGAAACAATGACACTACAATAATTATCGGGCTAGTCCATTTCTTTTTTGTTTCCCTTTTTTTCACTTATGGAGCATTAGGTAAACTAGAACTCTCTTTTTTACGATAGACACACTTCAATATTTTAGATCCAAAGAAACCTTCAAACTCTCTTGATACTAAAGAATGTCCTTCCGTATTTGTCACTATAGGCCAAACTATTAGGATTATTGTACAACTATTGTATTGTCTATTTATAGCTAGTGTATTGTACACATTGTACTTGTACATGACTCTCTGTATATTAAGGCATGTACAAGGAAAATGTGTACAATACACTAGCTAAAAATAGACAATACAATAGTTGTACAATAATCCTAATACAAACCACCATTGATGATGCATTTAAGGGGAATTTAAAAGTTGGTTCGCTAGATCTTAAGTGAAAATACACAAAAAAAAAGTGTATCATTAATCGTGAAATGTGAGTTCTAGATTACTTAATTCTCCAAAAGTGAAAAAGAAGAAATAAGAAATTGACTAGCCAACGATTGGTGGGATTGCATCTTGAGGTAATGACATCAAAGCAACTTTTGTGACGGCTTGAGCCTCTGTCCTTGCATGAAAATTTTGTGGGATCTCAAATGTTTTCCCATCTAGTCTCTCGAATGTTTCCATCTATGGTTGCTACCGACTCAAATAGAGGTGCATGAGACACCTTTGTTAATGCGTCCATAGGAAGGCGCTTGCTTAAGGCCATTTCTTAACATATATTTCTAATCGTCTTGTATAGACAAACTCACATGGTCATTTGTTGACACCTGTTATAGCATAATATTACTAGTTAACTAAACATGGATAAGGGCTTAAAATGAATATCAACATAGACTAGGGGTCTAACTAACATAATTCCACGAGTTTTGGTGATTTGTGACTTTTACGAGGACTTAAATGTATAAATGCGAGAAGAATGGAGAAAGTTCCGAGTTTACATCCTATACGATGACAAGACTTAACCGTGAAGTAACTTAACCCGAAAAGTGGACTAAAACATTCTAGAAGGTACCGGAGGACACCGAAAGAAACGGGAAGCCGAGGTGGCATGCCACCGCGGCGCCGCCGGTGCAACGAGGCCTACCGCCAGCCGGGCCACATGTCGCCCTCACATTTAAAGGTCGGTTTGTAACCGACTTTGAGGTTGTATCTACACCGTTGCCAAGGTCGGTTTGATCCAATGGTCATTGTTTATCGCCAAGGCCTATATAAGAAGACCCCCTGACCCCAGGGTTAAACCCTAATTCATTCTATCTCATTCTATTCATTATCTCTCAGTTGTAGAGGTGTCCCAATGTAAGGATAACCTCTCTCTGGGATTAGTGAATTAGAAGTAGATTAGAAAAAGATTAGCCATGTAATTAGAAGTAGATTACATATGTAATTAGAACTAGATTAGATCTAACTTAGATCTAATCAAGAGTAAAGGAGAGTGGAGCTATGCTCCTGTTCTGGATATGTCTTCAGAGTATGGTATGTCTTTGTATCTTCTCTACAAGACTTACGATTCATATCTTTATCTTCTCTATTCACTTCCATGCTTTTCATATTTGGTTAAGTATAGTTGTTATGCTATTGCATGGGATCTCCGCTCGTATTGAGGACTCTAGTTATTCATGGTAGCTAGAGTAGTAATCAATAGTGTAGACTTGGTGTCTAGGCTATAGGTTACCTGAGGTTGCGCCCAATTCCACGGATAGTTGTGGTAGCCCCAGGGGTGACAGCTCTGTAAGGCCTTTATAGTCCACCACGTTCGGATTGGTGCTTCGTAGAGCTTTTGGCAGCCTTCTCCCAACTACCTTCTTCCCCGTCTTTCTCGAGTTGGGACGGACCTGCCGCTCCAAAGTGCATTAGTGTAATTGCTATCATAGAACCTAACTAATAGAGAAGTACCCAGGAACCTTGATTTCTCCCTTTGACCTCTTGATTAGTTTAGTTATTCTTTTATATCTTAGGTAGGTTATTATTTTATGCTTTGATATTAACTTATCCTTTATCAATTACCCCCTCACTATAGTCTAGTGGTTTGTTAAGTTAGTGGATACATGATTGTGATTTATTAGAATTCTTTAGCCAAAGCTTCCCCTGTGGATACGATACTCTAGAATACTCATCCTAGGGAAAAGCTACAATGGTAGGTGTTCTCAGGCGCTTTGCGTAATCCTTCATATTCTTTTAGCACTTAACAAATGCCAACGATGGGCCGAAAGGGACAGAGGAGGGATAGGAACAAAGAGTGGGGATCAAGGAACTCATGGTGAGCCGGTGAGGTTGAAGGAGCGGTGGTGAGGTCACCGAAGCCGGGGACAATGGTCGAGACTTGAGAGGAGAGACGGTCGAGACAAATTTATTTTAGGCAAGTGAAAAAGGAAAAAAAGACATTTACCTCCTAAACTAAAAAAAAATCAATTTGATTGATGCATGCCATTGCAAATTATCTAGATTTTGTTGGTGCTATCGAAACTGTTCACTTTCCTTTGTTTTAAAAAAACTAATTTTTCACTTTCCTTAGTTGCGGCTATTGAAGAATTTGTGTTACCTTGGAATCCATGTGGATACCGAACAAGGCGGCAAGCGAGATCATGGACATCGTGCTCACCCTCAGCCACCAGGCCCGGTAGATGGATGTCGTCCTCTGCCATGGCCTCTCCAGCCCTGTTCCTCGGCGGTGTGGGTGGACGCCGACGTCGAGCTCGCTCTAAGCCACCACAACTAGATGAGGATGCATACTGACCTGCAAAAAAAAGAGCAACAAGTTAGCAAGGGCGGCGAGTGGCGAGGAGCGACGCCCTAGGGTTTTGGGGTCACCTACGCAACCGAGCCTGGTGCCGACCAAGGAGACACATGACACGAGAGACTGTTAGCAAAGGGCGGCGAGCGGTGGAGGAGGAAGGGCAAGAGCACGGACTCACGTCACCGAGGAGAGATGGGAAGGGAAACGGGAGAGAGGAAGGAGAGCATGCAAAGAGAGGGGGAACTTACCGGTGGATGGCGGATCTAAGTCATCAAAGGTGATGAGGACGGTCGCCGAGTCGGTCGCCCCGGTCGAGTTCAAGCGCCCAAGGCCGACGAGGCGAGAGCGGCGGTAGTGGATTTAGGGTTAGGGTTGGTGGGAATGAGGGGAGCGGGCGAGGGCGAGCGGCCAGGTTTTATACGGGGGCCGGCGAAAAGAGCCGTTTGGGAACGGCGGCTCGCTCTTGGGCTAGGCCGTGGCTGGGTCCTATCGGGCTGCCTCGGGCCAACCCCATATTTTTCAGGTCATGTCTCGTGTTGGGCTGACCCAAGCCCATGGCCGCCGTGTCAAGCCGCGCTTGGGCCGGGCCAAAACTTTGGGTCGTGGGGCATGGAAATTTATACCTTAGATGTTGTTCCATTCACAAAACCCTTGCTAGCGAAGAAACCCATGTTCTATAAAAACACATGTCCACACGGACCCCCCCCCACCACGTGCTCAAGCGGTAGCGCTACCACCTGTATGCATCCACACATGTAGTAGTCGGAGATGCCTAAAATAGATTTTTGTTTCTCTTAAGGTAGTCATCCATTCTTCATATTACTCATACTTTGTTGTTTTTTTCAGCAACACTATCTAAAAAAGACATCCCAGTTAAATTCTTCCAAATAGAGAAGAAACGCATATTCCAAAAAAAACGCATGTCCACACGGACGCCCGCCTACCACGTGCTCAAGCGGTAGCGCTACCACCTGTTTGCATCCACACATGTAGTAGTCGGAGATGCCTAAAACAGATTTTTGTTTCTCTTAAGGTAGCCATCCATTTTTCATATTACTCATACTTCGTTGCTTTTTCCAGCAACACTATCTAAAAAAGACGTCCCAATTAAATTTGTCTAAATAGAGAATGACCTGTGAGACCCACATGTCAATCTTTTCGCTCATGCCACCGTGTGGATGGCCCATAAATTCTTGGCCATCACCCAAGATGAGGAAGGACCACACCCGACCACCATTGCGGAAGTGCCACAGGGTCCCCTGTGGTGGCAAGCCACGCCGAGGAAATGCTAGTCATGCCACCGTGTGGGCGTCCGGATGGCCGACGGCATCTAGAACGCCCCACGCCACCTCCTACACCGGATCACCACGTTGCGCTCGGCCGAACACTGGGGGGGCTCCCCGTGGGGCGAAGTGTGGAAGGCAAGGATGAACAAGGGGTCAACAAGAACGGGCAAAGTGGAGGGAAAAATAGGAAACCAATAAATTTGGAGGGTCCAAAGATGGGCCCAACCTAGAGTTGGTTTGTGGCCTCCGCTATCTAAATTAGGAATAGTGTGTTAAGTAAAGGGTATTGCTAGAATTACTCTTTTTTTGAGATTTCACAGTACAATGCAGACGCTCAACACGCACGCACACTCACCCCTATGAACACACGTACGCAAACCCTACCCCTATGAGCACCTTCGAGCGGCAAATCTTGAAGTTCATAAAGTCACCATAGGCTCCTCATTTGACGGGGGGCGTCGCCTACCACTTAATGCATAGCGCCGCAAAATCCTGAAATAAATCTAGGATAATGTGTCGCACCTAGTATTTGAACCCTGGGTGGGAGCCTTCCAACCAATGACCTTTGCCATTGCGCCATGAACCCCTTGACATTGCTAGAATTACTCTACCCAAGTAACTTTTCCTCCTAGTAAAAAAAACTAATCTACCCCTTGATTTCAAGTGTTTGTGATGGCCTAAATTTGTTGTTTGGCACACATAAAATCCATGTGGCCATACTTGCCACCAAAAAGAGTGAAAGGCCCTCTTATGTGCACGGACCTAGCGGGCCAAAAGGCCAAGGGACTGCATCCCAATTTGACTTCGGCTAGCCCAAGATAACCTGCAGTTGAACCCATGGGCTGTAGATGAGTGAGAGTCGGATTTTGATGGATCGAAAATTGGATGTCCCTTCCTCGATCGGCCCGCGAAAAGTTTTGGCTTCGCTTCCCTCCCAACCCCAAAACAATTTCAAATTCTAATCCCACCAAATTCAATCCGGCTCCCCCCTCCCAACTCAAATCACGAGTTTTCCCTGTATGCCCCTATAAAAGTTTGCTTGGGTCCAGTGTGCCCCTCAAAAATATTTCTTGACCTATATGCGCAACTTGAACTTTCTTTTTTGTCCCGGTACCCTTCCATCCAGATTCATGGCTAACAAGTCAAACCATAACTAAAAGGTCCAAAGTACCCCCAGCTCCAAACTACAATGACATGTGGGTCCCACGGTCATCCCCTTCCTCACTTTTTTTTTTTTATTTTTACATGCCGAGAGGAGAGGCAAGGCTCGGCCGGAAAAAAAGCAGATTGACGTGTGGGGCCCGTTGGTCCGCGACCCCGAAAAAAGACGGCGCTGGCGAACGGCGGGATCTCGCCGGCGGCGAGGTTTCCGCCAAACCAAGGACACCGGCGGACTTGTGGCGGCGAGATCTACGTGTTGGTGCCAAGAAATCGGTCTACCCCTAACCCTAACTTTGCTTGGCGGCACTAATGGTGGGCGGCGGTGGCCGGCCATCGGCGCGCTGCCATCTCCGGCCACGGAGGGGCAACCAACGCGAGCACGGGCTTCCCGGCGTCGAGGCGACCCAAAACCCTAATTGAAGGAGAAGGCGGCGGGGCCGGCTTGACCGCTGCTTGTGCGGCGCTTCGGCGTTCCGTCGAAGTTCGGACATCCGCGGGCTCAACCGGCTAGGTTTTTCGCGGTCGGCAAGGCGGGTGATCCGGTGCGCCGCAAACCGGTGACCACTTTAAACTAACTCCGTCTATGTAATCCCTAGATATATAACCTCTACATTCTCTCATCGGTCTTCACAGCGGAGGCAACAACTCTCGCTCTTGCGGGATCTATTCTCAACTATCTTAACATCTCTCATGCCTCATTTATCTCGATAATCGCCGGCTGGTCGACCACATAAATGCAAATACCAATGATAGCATTCCCGAAGGACGCTAGATATATTATACACTCATACTTTCGGGAACATGGCGCAAGGGAAGGCTTACAATATCTACAAGATTTCTAGAACCCAAAATGTCTCTGCTCATGTTCTTGCGGGGCGTGCTAGGAATTCCAATCAAGTAGACTCAAATCCTGTTGTAATTTGCTATTGTGCATCTCTTATCTCGAGCTATCTAGTCTGGACAGCTCTTGACAGTGTAAAGTGGGCAAACCTTGCCCACATAACAACGCTTTCTTTGTTAAGTAATAAATCTTTGGTTGTTATTAAAAAAAACTCTACATTCCACTAGCATGACTAAGTGAACTAAAGGCTACACTATATACACAAGTGATAGACATAGCTCCAGATATGGGAGCTAAGGTTGTTGTACATATATACACAAGATGCAATATACAGGAATAAATTTTAATTTCATGAATAGATAAGTAAAATAAAATAGAGTAAACTATCTTTCTTTTCCAAGCATCCCATAGGATTTCAAAAAATCACTCTCCCTCTATTTGTCTCCCACCACACCATACAATATATTCAAATGGTCGGAAATTCAACAACCTGCATAATATAACTTATTAGGAGCACCATGAGATTCATGAGTATGAGAGTACAGAGTACTCGCAAATCGCAAGGATTAAATCTATTGTCATCATCATAGTGAGTGTGGAAGTACACTCACATGGCTTATCTGCACCTATTACATAATACATTGGATGCAGAGGGGACATTAGGTAGACATGTTGTCTAAATCTTGATATCATCCTTAAAAATATTGAATAAAAAATGACAATATGACATATCACTATATCTCGTGAAACAGCACATGTGAACCATCCTCTTAGAAACAACAAAAGTGCAATCAAAATGTCAAAGAAAATAGTGGAGCCAAAGAAAACTCCTATTGTAGCGTACCTATACCTGCGTTTGCGCTCACTCAACCTTTTTTTTTTTTTTTTTTTTGAAACTTTGAGCTCACTCAACTCAACGTAGTTCCCATCCCACCATATATTTATTTTTTCTTATTATTGTTTCTGGCCTGCCTCAAGCGTATTCAGACAACGATTGTGTGAGAACTAACCTTCTTGAGGGTGAGGCATAGGTGTGTACTCCCTTCGTTACTGAGTAAATTAATTTCTAAAATTATTTTAAGGCAAACCAAGTTTATATAAAAAATAATAATATTCACGACGCTTAATAAACAAATTATCATATATTTCATAGTGTATCTAATGATGTTGATTTGGTGTCATAAATCTAATTAAAATTTTCTATAGGTCAAACTTACAAATATTTAACATAGGACAACTTTAGAAATTGATTTTTATTCATAAACGGAGGGAACAAATGATATAACATCTTACATTTTTTTCAGGATTTAAGGAATATCAAATTTGATGCCAACGTTTAGAGTATAAATTTAGTAAGGTAAATTTAGCCTACTCTCTGATAATTTAAAGTGTAGTTTTAATTTACATTTAAAACTAGGTATTTTTTAAATACGAAATGTGCTATTTTGGAAGAAGGGACAAGGGACGAAGTTCTTACCTTCGCGCAGTCGTGTTGTGTTGTTTGTAGACGCCGCCTCCCTCAAGCCTCAACCCTATGCGGCCGACGCCGGCGCTCGCCGCCGGCGGACGCACGGTCGCAAGCTTCCTATCCGCCACGGAATGGATGCTTCCGTCTCCGGCCACCCAAGTCCACACCATCTCCGTTCTTCCCTCTCGTCACGAGTTCACCTTCTCCAACCTCACGACGTCGCTCAGGAATGGCGGCGGCAACGGTAAAGAGACTGGCAATCCTAGTTTCCAGATAGTACGGGACGACCTCCTCCACCCGCTCGCTAACGGCAACAAGGCGCGCAAGCTCGACGCCCTCCTGCCCGTCCTCCGCCACCGCGGCGCTACTGACATCGTCCGTCCATATCGCCAACCCTTTTCCTCATTTTGCATCTAGTTTTGTGATACGTATGTTGGCTGGTAATTCTCACTGTTCCAAACTCCCAATTGCAGGTTACATGTGGGGGTTGCCAGAGTGCCCATGCTGCAGCTGTCGGTGAGTCCCATGCTTCTGTAAATTTACTTGTTGAATTCAGTGTATCCCTGCAAATTTGTTTGCTTGAATCGCTCGTACCATTTAATATAGATAATATAGATTAGGTGATCTCCCCGTGTGCATTTCTGTGGTAATTAAAAAGTAGTTCCGATGATTTCTGTTTCAAATAAAAGGCTAAAACCAAGCTAATCTGTGTGGTGTATGAATGAATAAAAAAAGTGTATATGCCTGCATGGTGGCTGTAAGAGATGATGTTGCGTCATGAGAATTGAGCTTTAGTTAATGATGATTGCTACTGGACGTGGTTAAATAAGGTGGAATATAAATAAATATGAGACGAATGGTGGCGAATTTGGGTGATGTGGCTTCATGAGGATTGAGCTTTATAGCAACTAATGATTGCTAGTGGCCTCCATCTGTTATAGATATATAGATATAGATTTGTGTAATGTATACGTGTTTAATGCCAGATATTTTTTTCGGATGAGCTTTTTCATGTAAATGGTACTCCATGTTTTTTAGTTTCCCTTACAAATTACAATCTATTTCCTCTCTATGTATCAGCGGTTCATTGTGCTGAATGGGGAATCAGGCCACATATACTACTGAGAGGCGAGCAACTGGATGTTCCCACAGGGTATAATCTGATCTCATTGATGTTTGGCAATGTGACATATGCCTCTCGGTCTTTGTATGCCCAAAGAGATGAGATGCTTTATGAGCATGCCATAAAGGTTGCAGGATGTAGTGGCAATGTGATGTGGGCTGATGAAGTTATAGGAAAGGATTTGCATGTAGATGAGGACAACACTGATGGAAATGGTTCAAGAAGAGTAATGATTGTTAAGGAAGGGGCAGGTAGTGTTCAAGCACCGCTTGGTAAGAAGGGATTCTTTTGCTAGTTTCCATTTTTCTTTCATGATTACACATGATGGGTGTGTTTGGTTGCACCAAAAAATCCTGACCGAGAGCTTAGTTAGGCCAAGAAAAGTCTGTTTGGTTGCCAATGGGCTCCTTAGCCCGGGCTCGGCTATGCCGCCCAAATATTAACGACTTCTTTTGGAAGCAGTAGGGGTGGGTGTTCTCGTGGAGCTGGCTTAGGATTGCTTTAAGTTTCACGCTGGTCCCTTCGTCACGCCCACGTGAGCTGGCTGGGCACAGCGCGCCCGGCGGTGTGCACCTTGAGCGACCGCGCGCACTCGCGCGCGCCATGAAACGGCCGCTCTCGCGCGGGACCTCGTCGGCGTCGCGGTGATGGGCGGGCGACAACATCCGCTCCTCGACCCGTCCGCCCAGCGCCGCCGCCGGAGCGCCGGCGTGCGGCTGCTCCGCCGTCGCGAATGCCCAAGCCCCGGGTAGGGCGTATGCTGAGCCATCGCCGGCGATGGGTCTGGCCGGTATGCGTCGGCCAGGGAGCAAGCGCGGGTCAGGGAGCCACCCCTCGTCCGGGCGGCCGCGCGCAGAGGATGTGGCGAAGACACCGGGTGCGGACACCGAAGCTCTTGCAGCGCGAGGGGGCGGGCAAGTCGGTGGCGAGGAAGAATAGATGGAGGTGATAGCCGTGCTCAGCCAAACCGCCCGGTGGAGCTCGCCTTTGCTCGCGTCGTCATACCGCCGGATCTCGGCGGCGCCTTTGCGGCTGCTCAGCGGAATTGGACGGCTCCCGGAAGGCTCGGGGAGATGTGCAAGGCGAGGCGACGCTAGGCGTGCAACCTCCTGGCGTGCTTGCTCATCCTGGCGTGCTTGCTCATGTTAATCTTTGGAGGAGACATCTTCAAAGACTGGCTCGAGGAATATCACAGCCCAAGCTTCGTGCACCATGGCAGCTAGCCATACCACGCTTGCTCTATCTTGCGCGGCCGTGCGGGGGGACGACGAAGCTCCTCACCGTGATGCTGTCTCATGTCGTGCTCACCGAGGATGTCCACCCGGTTGTTCGATGAAATGTCTAAAGGAGGTAACCATACCAATTCGAAGAAGAGGTAACCGTGACGAAAACAAACCATGCAACCAAACATAAGCTAAGGCTAGCCGTGACTAGATAGTACTGACAACCAAACAAACAACTGTTGGCTAGTTAGAGCCTGGCTTAAGCTAGCCTGGCTTAAGTCGGACTAGCCAAAGCTTATCTAGGAAATGAACCAAACACACCCGATGTTTCTACAACCAACAACCAAGCCTGTCGGTCACAAGCAAGTTGGGGTAGCTAGGCTAGAGTTGAAACCCAACAAGCACCCTCAGTCACAGGTTATGTTTCTACTGCCAATAAAATAAAATAAATTGATAGGCTCATATTCTAGTTCTTACATCTTTGACTGGTTTCACTTCATTATATTCAAGCTGTGTTTCATCAGGACTGAAAAAATAAATTCTGTGCATTAAGATCAGTATCATGAAGTACTTCGCACCAGAATATGTTGATTTCTTATGTCTGTTCTAAGATTTGTAAAAGGAAAAGTTTTACTGAAGCTCGATAGAGAAAGTGATCATGCTACTTTTCACATGATTTATTCTCTCTTCAGGTGTCATGCGGCTACTGGAGTATCTTTCTGGTTTGGCATTATTTGGAAAGGATGAGAAAGTTCATATCGTGGTAGATTCTGGAACAGGCACAACAGCCGTGGGGTTAGCTCTTGGAGCGGTATGTCTAGGGTGCGTTTGATACAAATACCTGCACATGCTGAATAAAAAAGAATTTGCGAAAAACAAACAATCAGTCGTAAATTTGAAAATGCCCTGTTCTGTTGTGTTGGGAATTTGAATCTGTCAGCTCTTATTTTCATCACCAAATCAGCTCATGTTGTTAGTGCTATTCTCTCCATGCATCTTTGCTACCTGTGAGTCTGTGACATCTCACCTAATTCCCCAACATGCAGACTCCAGTGGAGGGTTACCGGTGTTATGCTTGCTGACACACTTGAAAAATATAAACAACGAGAGAGATCTCTTGTATCTGATTTTGAGAAGGTTTTCCCAGAAATCTACCATGGAATGGTGGAAGATGCTACTCATGACAATCTAGTTCAGTGGGCGGAGCGCTTTTCACCTAGAAGGTATGGTTTAGTAAAGTGCATGTACTGCATTTTATTACTTGGTACCTGTTTTGTTCAATATGCAAAGTCACTGAAACATCTCAAGAAACTGATAAAGAATATTTTTCGCTGCAATAAAGTTTACCGAAGCTCCAAACTTGAATGCTTTACAGTATAAAGGTTGCTTGCTGATGGCATGCTTGGTAGTTCTGTAATTTGTGGATAACATTAAGGATTCAGCATATTCAGAACAAAACTCTAATGTCAGAGGATAACATTCAGGATTCAACATATTCAAACCTTGTAATTTGTGTGTATCCATCTGCTAAATTGTTTCAGTGGTATCCCAGTTGTCATCAAGGATATCCATCCACCTCTGTAGAGGAATCAACATACAAAGTAACGTATTTCAGTGAACAAAACAGTAACTTTGATATTTTGAGACACTGGTACTAATAACTTGGACTTACCCTTGCACTGAACTATCAATGCCTTTCACCTTTTTCCTTCAGATTTGGCAAGGTACTGGATGGGGAAATCGCAATGTGCCGCCAGGTAGCTCAACAGACCGGTATCCTGCTGGATCCGATGTACACCTTGGCTGCCTGGGAGCAAGCTGTTGATCTATGCTGTGGAGACAGTGCAGCCAAAGTCTTGATGATCCATACAGGTGGCACCCTTGGCCTTTTTGGATTGGCTCAAAGGTATTCACCACAGTTCATCACAGGCGAGCAAGCTTAAGCAGGCCAACGTTGATGTGCAAACGTTATGGTTTGTGGGTTTGGAATGATCTCTGACTTTGAATAATCAAAAGTAGAAAGAGCTGTTTTTCCCTTGCGTGGTGCGCCCCCTTTGTAAAAGGGATTGGTCTATATTGATTGGAAATTAACAACATCATGATTCAGGTTGAAAATTGCTTCGTGCTGTGGACCGTTGTGACTAATTTATGGTTCACGAGTCATGGCCACTACTTGCACTTTTATGCTGATGTGTGATGACCCATAGCGATCGTTCTACACTGGCTCACTTAGTCATTGTACACGTCGGCTTCAAGCAGTGGCGCTCTACCCTCGGTCGGCCAGTGTTTGCGTCCCTTTGTGGCTCGACTCGATGTGTTCAGAAAAGCGGCAACTGGCTAGGACTTCAGGCAGCAAGGCTCTTCAGATGCAGATAATGACAGTTTATATAGATGTAGATTCAAAATTGGTGGAACCTAGATTGCTAGAACATTACTAATTTGGGGTGTATTAAAGTTTGAGTTTCGGGTCGCCGCGGTCAGTCACAATGTAGGCAAAACAAAAACATGGAAATGGGTTGCAAAGGGCAAATTTGGTCATCTACTCCTATGTCCAAAAGCCTACGGACTATGTTCTTATAGACATCTCTACGTTAAAAGTTCGTACAGGGATTAAGAAAACATGTTTTCTGGTTTTAAGGTAGACAGGCCGCAACGGATTGATAAAATTTCATCCCTATTTATCCTGTACTCTCGTTTCTTCTGGTACACGGTGGGGGAACACATGCGCGATTTGTCGACACGGCAGGAGCCGCACTCAAACGTACAACTACTGCAAAAATAAGGATATTGTGGCACAATCTTATAACACTTTCAACAATGTGTTCCAAAACAAATTATATTTGTTACAACCAAGGTTGAAAAGATGATATTTCACCAAAAAAAAGTCTCAAAAGCGCTTCGGTGCTAGGCGCTCTTTGGGAGGTGACCCTCCACCTAGCCTATAGAACTTAGGCACGCTAGGCATTCAGTTTGTCCTACGTCTATGTATTATGTGCTCCCTCCATATTGGTAGAAGAAGTCGTTTAGGACAGCGAAATGGTTTCCAAAACACAACTTTTACCTCTTATTATTATAACAATATTTATGGAAATATGATATATTTATACTTCTATGAAAATATTTTTTAGGACAAATCTATTCATATAATTTTCACATTTACAAACTCAACAACTTAAAAAAATTATTGATGATTTATATTCCCAATGTTTGACCAAAAACCTTTTCCAAAACGACTTACTTTACCAATATGGAGAGAGTATTCTCTCCGTTCCAAATTAGGTCACTTTTGACTTTTTGGATACATTCATTTTGCTACAATATAATAATATCTAATACATAGCAAAATGGTAAACCATAAAAGTTAAAACGACTTAAAATTTAAAATAGAGGGAGTACTTGTCGAAAGACATTCTTTTGAACAGAACCTAAGCAATCACCAAGTTTTTTCCTTTTTTTAATGGACAATATTATTGTTTAGCGACAGGAAGCCGCTATTAAGGTGGAAATACACACATCGCAGAGTTACAATATCTGTTTATGTCCATGTTTTAATGAATGCTCAATCTGTCAATATTCCTTTCCATGTACTGTACTCTAGAGCTGTTATTCACTAGCAGCAAAAATGTTACAAGGTCGCATGCACATGCTACTATCCGGTGAGAGTTTGGACGATTATGCTCAAGTGAATCAAATTTTAGTTGAAATGGGTGTTTACTTCCAAATTCAGGAATAGTAATCATCTTAGCAGTACAGTTGACCTTTTTAGATTTGAAGTTGAACAGCCTTTTTTTTTTTTTTTTTTTTGCTGGGTATACACTTTCACACTAAACGTTAGTAGTTACGTTTTCCTTTCAGGATGATTATCTAGACTGCTTTGGTGATCCGGATATTATCGGCAAGGTAGGTTACTACAATTCACTATGATACCGATGCCATTACAGTGCTGTGTTTCATTTCCTAAGCATATCTGGGCAGAATGGAACTGACATTGAAGATTTCAAGTGTTCCTAGCTATTTTTTCAAGTACTTGAGCGTGCAGGACTTCTTATTCGTAAGACCAATTCACTACGTCTTCTTTATATTATATAATTAATTAGAACAGTCTATCTTAACATTTGCGTGCCATTCACAGCAAAATTATGGGAAAAATCAGTCCTGCTTGTGTAGCAAAAGTGAAGGCTTTGTACAAAGAATTGGGTCTTGAGGTTGCTTCGATCTCTTTTTACCTTTGGATTTTATCTTAATAAACATTTAGCAACTTAATTAGAATATCGCTAGCATTTCTGTACTCAGCGTTTTATACCGTGACATTTTGGGTTCTGGCTGTGTTTGGTGAACCTTAGGTCTCTGTATATAAGATAAGCAAGTACAGGCTTAGAGGAACCGCGTTTGTTGAAAAATTGGAATAAAAGGAAGAAGAAAAACACAGGAGTTATTGTTGTTCTAGACTCAAAATAATTTCAAATCCTCGGCCAATGTGACCAAAATTATAAACAGTAGGTCAGATGGACACTTGTATCTTCTTGCATGTTTTCCTATTCATCACTATGTCTACGAACCTGTATGCAGTAACAAAACTATATATTCTTTAATCAAAGGGGAAGAATATGTATAAG
The DNA here is from genome assembly GCA_015847255.1 of Hyparrhenia diplandra. Lineage (NCBI taxonomy): Eukaryota > Viridiplantae > Streptophyta > Magnoliopsida > Poales > Poaceae > Hyparrhenia > Hyparrhenia diplandra. The sequence goes on along the minus strand of JADLZK010010924.1, from coordinate 223,907 downwards.
AAAAATTAAACTATTGTTATAACACTCCTGATCTGTTAGGGTAAGGGCTGCGAATACTCTGTCCCAGTCTCCTGGGTATTGCATAGTGATGCAGCTGGCGAACTTCAAAACCGATGCTCTGTAGTCTGTACATCAACCCTCTTTAAGTTAATATAACTGTCTAAGCGCACTCTGGTCACTGCCAATACTCTGATACTCCATGTCTCTGTAGCTACTGTAGCTACTGCTGAAAATGCTACAGCTCCAGTTGAGGCTGGTACTAACTGTGAACAGTATCTGACCCATCAAAACAGTGAGTGCAGACTTGTGTAAACAATTTTGTTAAAAAGTAAACCATCAGCTGAGCAGATTTCGGTGTGCCAATGGCTCCTTGTTCCAAAAAGATGCATGGCCGCACTATAGGAGAACTTCCTGGCAAATAAAAAACATGGAACCGAGGTACCATTGCATTGGCACCATTCTGTTCTCTGCTCCATTTGATAGTTGACATGATCAATTCTCTACAAAAAATATCAATAGCAAATTATGAGTGGTGTGGTGGTAACTGAGCAATAACAATACATATGTTCTGTACATAGCACAATGTTTATCTAAGAAAAGCGGGATGTCATAAAAGTAAACCGTACAATGGATCATGCTTGAATAATAGAGTGCACATTGCCATCAGGTATCGATGATTAAACCTATTCTCAACACATAGGTTTGAGGTAACTAATTCTAACCATGCAAACACAATTCTGATCTGAGTAACAGTCATACAGAAGAAAATCAAGAGCCTACCTTGATAGCATTGATATGCTCCGGGCTAGATGTATCATACTCAAATTTCATAGGATGCCAAGTCATTTTATCTTTCGGATTTGATGATTGGTTCCATGAGGTATAGGTCAAAGTTCTTCTCTCCAGTTCATCTTCAAGACCTTTGATCTATATATTAAAAATAATGTGCCACCATTATGAATCTGTGTGATAATTATGACAGTTCCAACTTTGAGATCTATAGAAGTAACAACAAAGCTTACAGAAGAAATAATGTCTGCACATAATGTTCATCCGAATACAATCATGCTCCTGTTGAGTTACTCCTTTCTGTAAAGTTAAACATGACATAATGTGTCAGGCACATAATTAAATGATCAAGAAACCTTATGTGCTTCACTGCTTTGAGCAACGGCTATGAACAAGAAACTCTATGTGCTCCTTTCCTTTTGCAATCATATGTGTAATTGTGACAAGTGACAACTAAATCTTCATCAGAATACATGCTTGAGGATATTTGAAGATAATGTGGACAGCTGAACTTTACCAGTACCTGCTTTCTCCGAAAGGTGAACCCCAGCCGTCTCTGCAAGTAAAGTGGATTAGTTAAATGTAAACACTAATTAAACAAACAAGAACATTCAATTAGAGTATCAGGCGATCAGTTATTTGATGCATGAAAAATAGTTACTGAACAGGGGATGGAAAATCAGTTCACCCATTAGATTGGTTTAGGATTGAAACAAAGAGAAAAACATTTTACCACCCACTGTCCCAAATTATAGATCGTTTTTTGCTTTTCTATGTACATAGCTTTTTTGTTATGCACCTAGATACACCATATGTCTAGATGCATAATAAAAGTTGTGTACCTAGAAAAGCCAAAATGGCCTATAAATTGAAACGGAGGGAGTCACATCATTTACAGAATATCATATTTGGTAAGATGAAATGTAGTCCATATTACAAAGCATAGAGCAGTGGCGCAGATCCAATTATGTTTATTACTAGCTCCAGTACATTATAAATCTCACTTTAGCTAAGATTGCACAGATCAGGTAAGGATTGTTCTTATATATGATATTTCCCAATCTACAGTAAAATAACCTTCTCATAGTACCAAACAACAGGCATCGAATGCCACAATTTTGGCTCATAACTTCATTTCTATAGAGTGATTACAAACCTAATAAAAGTGTGAACAAACAAAGTAAACTAAAAACTTACAGCATTTGGCCTTCGTCCAAGCAAGCTCTTGGTTACTACCATCTGCAGAAGTTGGTTAAACCCAAAAAATACTGTTACTGCTGCTGATTGAAGAATATGACGACTATGTTATTGTGTTGTATTAGAGCCCGTATAATAAGTGAGATAAAGATCATAATAAATCTGCACCAGTCATTGACCACAAAATAGACACTAATCAAGTGGAAATCATAAAGTAGTTTTATGAAGTTAGTCCTGGAAGTGTAGACTGCATCAAGTAATGTTGTTTGTGGAGAAGACCGGAATATATTTCATAAAACTAGCTCAGATTAGTATTTAAACCTTGAAAGTATTTGAGCAGTTTGCTTGGTACTTAGAATTAATTGGACCACAAGTGAATCAACACTAAAGGGACAGTTTTTTTCTCCCATCTAATTTTAATAAAAGTCAGCTCATCCCATCTTTTTGTTCAATTAGTTGTAAGCTCATGGATCCAAGGATCTACACTTATTAGAGCAATAAAGAGAGAGAAAATGAAACAGCAAGGCGCACTGAAAATCCCTTTGATAGTTACATTTCTTCAGAATGTCATATCAAAGGACCAAATGAAGCTAGAAACGAAGTCCAGTGTCAACATGAAGAGAACAATATACCTGGCAATGTCTTCCGAATACTTTTAATAAATTTTTGTCACCAACAACAACTTCAGCATGTTTTCTGATTAATACTACCCACTGAAATAAGTTGACAGGTATACCCAGAAGTCAGAATGCAGCTCTCAACAGGTATTGAAATATATATACGAACAGGAAAGCTCACAAACTAATAACCTGAGATCCTTTCCTCCATCTATCCTTTGGAATGGCAGGAGACATTTTTTGATTGTAACGCTTTTCAGTCTTATCAACGAAGCTGCAAGACTAGTAACTTATTATATTTAAGAACAAATAATTGAAATATTGAAGATTGTGGAGAAAATCAAAATGAACAAACAAGAAATTGCATGTTTTTTTTTTTCCATTACCTGTCTACAAAACTTTTAGGTGAAGCCATCAAGTAAGTATATATGGAGCTGAAATTGTAGAGCGGAACACAGCTGCAAAATAAGGAAAAAATATATAAAAATCGTATCAAATGTTAATGCTAATATAGAGGCTGCAAACTTTAAATAACAACTCAAGACGCTGTTACACCAACTTATGAAAGCAAAACACAAACATGACACGGAGACACTAGCGAATACTATCACAAAAGCATACCGAAAGCAGTAGGCAGTACCAGCAGGCAGCAGCACAACAGGAGGACGTCCAAATGCATATGACTATCAATTACCATTACCAAACATCTTTTTAGATCAAGAGTCAGTCAATGTACCGCACATTTCATCATGGACCACTTCCCGGAATTTGAACAATACACGTACGAACAAGATCAGTCAACACATGCCGGACCCGGGAACCTCAGAAAGTAGCACACCTACCTATCAGAGAGCAAAACAAAGCGCTGGTTCGCGGGATCCTGAAGCGCGGCGGCAAACAACAACCTCTCCGCCTCGACCATGGTCGCCTCTCCCCACACCACCTGCGGGTCGCAACCATATTCCCCGAGTCAAAATCGTACCAAGAGACCCCACGTCACAATAAAGGTACAGTAGAAAATACTACTGATGGTCCAACCTTGACGCTCCTCGCAAGTTGCCGCCCGTAGAAGTATGGCGATCCCGTGGTGGTGCGGTCGAGCTGGAACCCCGGCGCGGAGTGCACGTACACCGAGAACCTCCCCTCCTCGCCGTTCTGCAGAAAAAACATGGGGGAAGCGATCAGGCCACCAATTAACAAATCGAATATAACCAGACGCGATGCGCGGATGAACGGATCGATCAGGTCAGGGGGGGAGCGTTGATGCTTACGCGGAAGAAGGCGTCCCAGAGGAAGTCGAGCGGCACCCCCGCGCGGACGAGGAAGAGGAAGGCGACCTTGGCGGGCCCCACGGAGGGCGGCGGAGCGGCGGGCGGGACGCCCAGGAGCGGCTGGACGCGGAACAGCGCCACGAAGAGGAGCAGGAAGGAGAGCGGCGCGGCGAGGCGGAGGCAGAGGCGGACCCGCGCGCGGCGGCCGGCCGGCGGGAGCGCCGCCACGGACGCCGACCGCTTCACCGGCATCTTCGTTGCCGCGTGTGTATGTAATATGGCGGTGGCCTACTGCTGCTGGCACTGGCAGGCGGCCTCCGTGGCATCCATCTAAAACTGAAAGGCGGGCGGCGCGGAGGGAGAATGGGAGAGGAGAGTACCACACCAGCCGCGCCGCGGCGGGGTTAAAGAGGAGATGGCGTTTACCGCGGGGAGATGGCCGAGGCGGGGCCGGGGTTTGCGTGCGTGGCGTTTCGGGGCGGGCGCTTGGGACCTGCGCGGCCGCGGAAGCGGACGCGGGGCGGCGGCGTGGGAGAGACGGTGACGGGCTGTGTGTGTTGTTGTGTGCGCGCCGCTCGCGCGGGTGGTGCCGTGGTGGAGTGGAAAGCCGCCGAGCCAGGAAACGGACGGACGGTGTGCCGTGCCCGCCCGTCGGCCCGTGGTTGTTGTGGTGGTGCGTGTTGGGGTGTTGGCCTGAGGTTTTCGGCGCGGTCTTTCCGGTTCGGCCTCGTGACGCGCACGGCGTCCCTGTCGGGCGCTGCGCTGGTGCATGTGGCGCGCCGCTGCGTGTGAGGACTGGAACTGGAGTATCCAAATACGCGTACTCGCCGGCGGTGTGGGGGCTCGCGGGATCTGGAGCGCGGAGTACAGATTTCAGTTAGGATTTCGCTTGTTTTTATTATTATCTTATACTTTTTGATTGGATCGAAGGGGTTCGAGGAGGATCATAGGACCCGTCGACGCGTTTCGGTGATTTCTGAGGGCTTTTTGGCTTGGGCTTATATGCCTTGTCGTGACCTGCTTTTCTAGATTTCGCCGTGATTTTTTCGACATGAAGAATGAATGAATCATCATGTTAGTGTAGGGTCTGATTGGTTGCCCGAACGAACCGTGCAAAGTGCCGTCCGGATTGATTGGAAACCGGGTGCTCGTGTTTGGTTCCCCTACTCGTATGCTTTGCCTGCATCCCCTCGTTCATTTTCGCCCCTCCATCCCGGGCTGCTCGTCTTCTCGCGCGAGCTTCCCTCGAGCCGGGGCGGCCGCGGGCGCGTAGGGAACCCTAGTTCGTCTTGGCGGGAGACGGATCCATCCTCCCTCGATAAAAGGCGCACGCGACTTCGATGTTAGGGTTACCGCTTCCTCTCCCGTCGTCTACCTCCTCCTCTTCCCGCTTTGGTGTGCCCTTTCTTCTTCCTCTCGCTGTCGGCTCGTCGCCGTCGTCTCTGACCGCCGGCACACCCTTGCTGGGTCATTGTTGCTGCAGCTGGTATACCTCCCCTCACCCCTCTTCCTATCCCTCCAAGTCCGACCATGAATTTGTTTTCGTTCCTATTTTGATTTCGATTTGAGCTATGCCCTACTGGATCTGTGCATTTCCAATGTGGATCTACTTGTTTCGTACCTAGATCTGTTGGTTCCGTATGCTATGTAGTGGATCTTTGCGGTTATTATGCTCTATGCTTGCCATGGATTTTATGGTGATGCTTGAATTATTAAAACTGAGCTCAGTGCCTAGGTTGATGATTAGCTATTAAATCTTGTTCTAGGCGCTGGAGGAGCACCTGTTGGTGTGGAAACCGCCCTAGTTTGATGTTCACTCATGATTGTTAGCAAACACTTATTAGTCCACTGCACCAGTGGTTCATTCTTGTTCTAATTTGTCCATACAGGTCATTTTGTTATGCTTATAAATGGATTTCCAAGCCATGCGTCATGGAGCAGTTGCAATGGTTGTTGTTGTTGCTTGCTGGTTTTTCATGTGGTCTAGGAGGAGAGTGTCTGATGCCCGTTCTGTGACCTATGGCCCCCTAACTGAGAGAGACCAACAAAGGCAGCACAACCTTAACTACATTTACAGCTCAAATGATGTCCATTGTGTTAACCATCTTAGGATGAGAAGGGCACCTTTTTTCCAGCTTTGTGACCTCTCTCGTGCTAGAGAGCTGATTACAGACTATATCCATGCAATTGTTGAAGAACAAGTTGCAATGTTCTTGCATGTGGTTGGCCACGATGAGAGGTTCAGAGTTGTAGATCTCATATTTAGGAGATCAGTTGAGACCATCAGCAGGTTCTTTTAGAGAGTGTTGTTTGCAGTAAGGGAGTTGAGGAATGAAATGATACAACCTCCACCCACAAATGTGCATCCTAAGATCCATGGTAGTAGAAGGTGGTACCCATATTTCAAGGTTGGTGGTACCCTTTTGGCCATTATAGTTAAATGTGTTGGCAATTTAATCTGAGACAACATCTCTATTATATAATTTATTTATGTTTGTGTGCTTTGAATTGGGGTGGTAAGCATACCAAAAGCATACATGAATGCTGGTTACCTCCTGTGCAGGCAAACCAAACACTGCAAATTGTATCGGCTCATACAAGTAAACCGTCCATACTAGCAACCAAACAAGAATTGGCTCAGCCTGTTTGCAATCACAAAATGCAACCAAACAGGTGAGGGTGCATGAAACCGACCTAGATCAGGGGGGCATGGATCCCCCTCTTGTCCCGGTTGGGCAAGTGCAGGACAACCAATCACGCCCATACTTCTCTTATAAGGTCCCTTAGAGGATCTTCGTGCCAACAAAGAGTTCGTACCTTATATTAGTATACACAAATTTATATTCCTACAACAAAATTTATCTAGTACGTACATAAACCGCGGGCATGAACAAGCATCTCACCGTTTGGTCCGTCTAGCATGTGGAATTAAAAACAAAATTAACGACTTTCGCCATCGAATCTCTTGGGTAATTAAAAGATAAATGAGGAAACATCGAAGCAGAAAGAGATTACTTCAACGGCATAGTTATGTGTCCTTTTACAACGGCGAAACCATCAAACTAGAGGACGGAGCACGCTGATCGACGAGGGACGGAGGAGTTATACTATACAGCATGCAACCATGGCTCTACCTGATGAATAAACAGTCGTGCGCTCGTGAAGGGAGCGATTTTCCCCGGCACATGCCGTCACACACACTCGCAGACTTGCGCTTAGGACTCTCCCCCCCAGCCTCCGCGCGTTGCCTTGCGCTTCGGCCAGGTCCTGGGCCTTGTCCACCCCACTCGTCGGTCGTCGCCATGTTGGTCAGAATGGGCTTTACTTGCACGGTTCCTCTCTATCAGTTGCAGCTCACAGGCAAAGCTAGCTAATCGTTTCAGTTCAGTCCATCCAGCGTGAATCCTCGTGCTCAAGAAACGGACATGCGGAAGCAAACGTGAATTTGCAGCGAAAGTGGCGAAACTGAGACTTTGAGGAGCGAAGCACCGGTGACGACTGGCGAGGTGACAATCGACGCAGGCTAGATGCCTGTCACAGAGGATGTTCAGCCGCAGGCTGTCGCCTGGTTGTTCCGCGTGTGTTTAGGCCTGGCGAAAATAAAATAAAATATTAAAATGTACTTACCCAACTTTGGTTGGCAAAGCTATCGGACGCACTAGTGATCGGACGTGGAGGATATGCGGATGCAGCGAACCGTAACAAACGTGAAGCCTGCCAAGCTTCTGGATGAGGCGTTGTTTGATTATAATCGGATTCGTATATCGATCTATATTCGTTGAAATGGGTTGAAGTGAAACTTAACTTAAATTTCATCTCAATCCACCTCAACCTATGTGGATTGATGTGAATCCGACAAACATCTCGGCTCACAAGCAACTACATTTAAACTCATGGATCAAGCCTTCCATCAATGTTCCAATAATCTATTATATGTTCAAATGCCAATGTCTTAGCTTCCACCGAGCTGCACAACAGATCAGCCATGCGCCTCTGTTACAAAAGAGACGAACCTTCCACTTAACGACGTGCCAATGCACGTTTTCTGAAAAAGAAAAAATGACAGACAACATTGCATTTCACTGCCTTGGATGCTTAAATAACAAACTCTGAAACTTCCATCACATAAGTATAGCACATATTAACTCAAAAAGACCACATACTAAAACATGCAGACAGCTTATTACTTTATTAAACTTCATGGATTGCCACAGCACTCCGGCAATGCAGTCACGGGATTTTAAAACTGAATGAGTTTTCTCAACTCACTAAATAAACAGGATAGTAGGTACTAACCCAGGCTAACAGATAACACCTGGGTTCAGAATAACTAATGTGACATCAGTTATAACAAACGGATGTTTTATTTGGACGTCCACGCAAATTTGCATCATCATTTGGTGGCGATGAACAGCCCCCACCTCTGCTCACCAGCAGAACTCCTCTGCAGTTTTGCCTTCCAACCGTTCACAATATCATCGTAGTCCTCCTGGAATATAAGTGAACTTAAGAGTTAGAGATGTCAAAGCCACAAAAGAAAGGATTCAGGCTCCTAAATTCCTTATCCGCCTGCCAATCCATGATTAGAATGCTTAAGGGCTTCTGTTGAATCACCTGGGTGAAGTCAGACAGGAAATCATCCTTGTTGTTTTCAAATTTAGCTAATTCCTTCTCTAAAACACCAAGGAACTGAAATGCAACATAGAGTACGGATTAGTATAGTAGAAACTTGTGTTCATCTAAATATCTTAGTGGAAATTCTAGTTACAAAGAAACCTGATCAGTTCGATCCTCAGCAATAACATCACGAAAACCAGCAGTCTTCAGCATCTGGATGATATGACGAACAAGCAAGAGTCAGTGCTGCATTTTGATCAAAGTAACTGTGTCTGCTATAGCCATATAAAAACGCAAGTAAGAAGCACCTGTCCATAAGCCTCCACATCATGTAGGTCATAACCTCTCTGCTTGATGTACGCTGCAAATTCCTCTGATGGTTTCCCAGGACTCCTGCAGTAGTCACTGATAAGGACCTTGCCTCCAGGCTTCAGCCATTTGAAGAAACTTTTGAACAAAGAGGGTTTGTCCTGCAAAACAAAAGCAAAATCATGTCAGCCTAAACATGTTAATCTGAACAAAACAAACAAGAAGCATTTAATGTTGGGACTGTGATTATAAAACCAAATATGTCTCTCAAGTATCATTTTTGAAAAAAAAAAAAAAAACGTCTGAAGCAGGATATATTTGAAACATACATGTATATGAAGGATAGTATCACGGCTGTAGATGACATCAAATGCGTTGTCTGGGTATGTCTTCGTGGTGCAATCAGCAACTTCAAACTCAACTGAGCAACTGCGCCCAATGGCACGCTCAAGTGCAAATGATACCATGTTTATGGAAAGATCAATACCAACAACATGAGCATCATAGTTTTCGGCCATATAAAAATCACCTCCCCCAATCCCACATCCAACGTCAAGCACCTTATGTCCAGGTTTGAGATCCAGCTTATCCACAAATTCTTTTGTAGTCTCTGTTGGACATACATAACAACATTTAAGGGCACAATGCAAATAGAACATCACAAGTTAAAATTAAAAGGGATTGCCCCACTCACCAATACCACCAGTGCTCACATAACCTTCTCCAAAGATGCGCTCGTAGCGTAATATTCCACTACTTTTGTACTGCACATTGTCCAAAAATCTTTGAAATCCCTTGTCTTCCGTAGAATGAACCTTTTGCCATAGCCAACATATCTACAAACCATAGAGACATGTCCATCACTGACCTCAGTTGACCATGGTTAACAAATGCGTTTATGCATAGACAAACAAAAGTACCTGGTTTTGGTTTTTCTTGTTTTTAACATAAGCACCAATACACTTGCAAGTAACAAGAGAAAGTTCAAACGAATTCCCATCTTGATCAAAGGTATGGCACTCTTTGAAAACCTAGTTACGGAATAAACAACCAATTATTTTCAAAGAAAATGCTATTGAAAATAATAATAAAGAGTGAAGCAACAACCCTTCATATAGTAGCTCAATTTTTTTTACTGACAAGACTGAATTTCTAATACATGTGACAAGCAAAGGGGAAGAGCAGTACGACAGTATGCCTTCTCACCTTAGTATAAAAACTAGGTTCCCGATAATGTGTCGGATTAACTTTCCTTTTTGAATCTCCAGATTGATGGAAGCAAGATTCCCTAAAGAAGATATAGCCACCAACCTTCAACCATTTTACCATTCTTTGAACTAGCTGCTCAACCTACATTAAGAGATGAAGGTTGGAAAATTCAAGAGCCAGAAACTAATAATATATTTCAGTCAGCACATTCGAACAACAATTTTAACTAATATACAAAACAGGTGCCCTTCAAAAATTTTATGGCACAGATCCATTTTACAAGGACAACCTCAGCAAGAAGATCAAGGAATACTGTGGAACCAGAATTTGTTACTTATTCAAAGCACGTCTCATCCATTACCTCTTCATCTGAAAGATACATCAACAACCAATTTGAAAATATCAGATCGATGGAGTTAGCTTGAAGCACCAGGTCCTGGGATGTCACATCAGCACACATAAAGGATGCATTCTTGTAGTGACCATTAATTTTTTCATTCTGCAAGAAAAAATTGCATAAAAGATTTGAATGAATCAACCATACACACTTCTAGAAATCAAATGAAGGCCATCATATTTCAAGTTGGCAAGCACAAAACTTGTATATCAATACATCGCAAAATTTCAATACCTTTTTATTTGCACTTTCAATAAAATCCAGAGCAAGAACATTCCCAGCTTTTTTTAGCGAGTTCTCCAGTGAAACGACCTATTCCAGCACCAAGCTCCAGTACAGATTTTCCTTCATATGAAGGAAGCAAAGACAGGACCTACATAAAAGGACCAGAAGCATATCAAAATGTTTAGCCCTAAAAGCCAAGGTGCTTTCAGGAACACCTCTTACAAATCAATATGATGTCTGCTAAATTAAACATATTATCATTTCAAGTAACCAGTGGACATAGCATACTTATGTCACAGTTCCTAAAAATAAAATAGAACTGGTTCAATTTTTAAATCAAATAATCAATAAATGCAAGCTTCCATTTTCAATTCCTATCTTTCTGTACAGAGATTATATTAAACTAAGAAATATCATAGTCAGACCATGAAATGGAAGAACACATGCTTAAAGGAAAAGCACCAAGCAAATAAGAGTTCCTTTGGAAAGCACTTAGATACAACCTACAATGAAAATCAATGTATCTATCATAAAACACAATAAAATAAAGTCAAGGTGTAAATTAGCTTTTGTTTCAGATTTTTATATATTTCTAATATTTAACAGTCTAGAACGTGGAAAACAATCAGTACAATATTTTTTTTCTTCTGGTCATAATTAGAATGTATAGTTTACTAGTATATCAGAGTAAAAGCCCTAGCAAAATTCAGCTACTCAAAAGAAGAAAACATTTACCTTGTTTGTTATTTAGAGTTTAGCTAAGAAATTAATTATACTTCACATCACAAACTAAAAGATCTGGTGCAACCTCACGTGAGCAGGCAATTTTCTTGGCCAAGTTCAGTTTTCACTCTTTACAGAAAAAGAAAATAAAGAAAAACTATCAACGTAACCCATTCCCATCACAATCATAACACACTTGCAAGCCAAAAAAAAAAACTACCAACGTAACCCTCTGCCATCACAGTCTTAGCACACTTTTTTTTTTTTTTTTTTTTTTTGACATAGCACACCTCTCTTGAACAACACAAATTGCCAACCAGTCTATCCAAAAACAAAAAGTGAGTCCGCCTTTATTTCCACAAACGTGTCCCTTCAGAGATTGCCATGTGACACTGCGGAGCAAAGGTTGAATGGCTGACACATACTGCCCAGATCCAAGCACATGGATATACAGTATGCACCTAAATACCCCTAATAACGAACAATGGAATGGACAACAGGGGAAAACATCATCGAGGAAACAATCACCTCAGGGCGCTCCTCCTTGTCGAGATCGGCAGCGCGGGAGTCCAGCATCATGGCCTCGACGGTGAGGTTCTTGGAATGCTCCTCCCAGTAGCTCTTCTGCGCCTGCCTCTCCTCAGCCCCCATCTTCCCTGCAACGCCCCCGCAAACAAATCATCAACACAGAACAAAGCAAACCGCACACACCATGTGCTCGACACTTCTCCCCATCCAACCCAACAACACGAAATGAGAAACGCGACGAGCGGATCTGATCTCCTCTGCATCACAGATCGACGCGTGGGAGTGCAATAGCTTACCGTTAACAGAAACAACGGCGGCGGTGGGGGCGTCCATCACGGTGAGTCGTTGCGTGCGTTCGTCCGTTCGTCAGTCAGAAATTCAGAACCGAGTTCAAACGAAAACGAGAGCGAGGAACGGCTGTGAGATTAAGATCCCTCGATGGCGAGGCGGGCGCGGGAGAAGCTCCGGGAGCGGCGGTTGAAGGAGCGGCCGCGCGGCTGCATCCACCACCTGATCGCGGCGAGATTGGGGGAGGAGGGAGACGGTGGCTGTGTGTGACCAGTGACTGGGAACGGGATCCTGGAAGGGAGCGATGGTAGGTGGTGGCATTTATAGGCGGGAACCGGGAGCCGGGAGACCCGATCGACCGTGAGATCTGTGCCTGGTGGGACCACCCACAGCGTGCATGCTGGATCGGGGAGGATTTTTTTTTTCCCCGCTCTCTTGTTGTTTTGGCTGATCTGTGGCCTTGGTTGGGTTGGCAATTTAGGCCCTGTTTGGTCCACCACGTAAATACACCTATAATAGTGTATTAAGTCGGTGGAAATAATTGTTAAATTTGGGTGGTAGGTAAGACATAACTAAGATTTAAAATATGTGAGCAACTAATTTTTAACAGCTAGCTATTAGTTGTAGATCTAAATGGTCAGTTATGCTAAAAATTCAAAGCTGGTTTGGTTGTTATCTAAGGTTGACACACCTAACTTAACTTAGGTAAATTGTGGTTGTTCTAGAAATTGTGCGGGATAAAATGGAGCCACACCTAAGACAAAGTTTAGCAATGAAATAACTCTATGACATGCGGGACAAGATGTTAAATTAAATAAATAAGACGTGTCGAAGTTGTAACAATGAATCCATCCAGCAAGCCCTGAATCACCAAACACCGTTTCACCTCATGACGTGAAGCGAGAAGTGGCGACGATAAAGTAAAAATCTCCCGATACACTACTATCGTATCATGGTGATGAACTAACAATTTTAGTAAATCATTGTCGGGACTGATATTAATTAGTGGGACGGTACACAAGTTAGTTCATGGAAATCAAGACACTGTGTCACGTACTACTTGGCCGATGAGCTAAAAGTGAGTGGGCTATCTTGATTTCCATGAACTGGTATCAGGGAGCCATTCACGTGTACCTCTCTGCCTAAGCGAAAATCCACCTCACGAGCCACGATCAGTGCCTAGAAAATCCATCACCGCGTCGTTGGATGAGTAGCACCCCGCCCGCAGCCCACGTGTCCACGATGAAAGAGACAGGGAGAATCGAAATATATACAATTTGAGAGCCCTGACCATAAAAGACATGATCTGTCCTCTGAGGGGAAAATAAAAGATATCAAGCAGTAGTATGCCCTACCCCTATATACGTGTACATACAAGAGAAGCGTGAAGAACAAAAGGAAGTTCTTCGGCCGGATGCTTTGGATCCACCTCGGAATCTGCGGGGGGGCTTTCAATTCCTACCAAAATTTGGCAGAATTTGGACAGACTTAATACACAATTTACCCTTGTGTTTGAACCACTGGAATTCGCTTCCTCAGCTAGTTTGGCAAGAGACTATTATCCTGAAATGAAGAAAAGAACTATGGCACACACATATATATGTTGGGTAAATATTCAGTGTAAATCTCTTGTTCGGCACGGCACAATCGTGATCATTCTATTGAAACATGTAGTCATAAGTTTTTTTAAAAAATAAAACGATGCACAACTTCAGTGCAACTATATATGCACATTGGTAAATGTGCAAAATCATATATGAAAATAACAAATGTGCATATATGATATATCACACATGCCGAGCCATGCGGAGAGCTTATTACACTTTCACAGAACGGTGTCATCAGTACAGCGCACTCCATATTTCAGTGCGATCACAGGACCGTAAATTTAAATCAGTCCCAAAGCACAAAGAAATAGGATAGCCTCTCAGAGTTCAGTAATGGAAAATCATGCTATGAAGCCAATCCCATCGGTGAATTGCGAAAGCAACTTTATTTGTAAAGGCCACACGCGCATCACTTGGTGGCGACGAACAGCCCCCACCTCTGCTCACCAGCAGAGGTCCTCTGCAGTTTTGCCTTCCATCCATTCACGATATCATCGTAATCCTCCTGGGAACAAATGAAACGAAGAGTTAGATAAGATTTAGAGCAACAGAGAGAATGCAGGCTTCTAAAGCGCCAGCCAGTTCATTCATCACTGAACTTTTGATATTTTGATTTTTGCTAGGAGTTGCCATTGTTGAACTTCTTAGGGGTTTTGTCGAATCACCTGGGCGAACTCAGACAGGAAATCATCTTTGTTCTTCTCAAATTTATCTAGCTCCTTCTGTAAAACACTGAGGAACTGAACACAACTCACTGTTTGTCACTAAAACTGTTTATTCAAACATCTTACTGGACAAGAATATGAACATGCAGATTGTGCATGTTTAGATGGGCAAACCTGATCTGTTCGGTCTTCAGCAATGACATGACTGAAACCAGCATTCTTGAGCATCTGGATAATTTGAGGAACAGAGATTCATTACTCATCAAACAGAATTATACTTTGAGATCAAAGCAATTGTATTAAGCATTAACCCCACACACAAAAATACAGGTAAGAGCTAAGAACCACCTGTCCATAAGCCTCCACATCATGGAGATCATAACCCCTCTGCTTAATGTATGCTGCAAACTCTTCTGATGGTTTCCCAGGACTCTTGCAGTAATCACTGATTAGGACCTTCCCCCCAGGTTTTAGCCATTTGAAAAAACTTTTGAACAAGGAGGGTTTATCCTGCAGAGTCAAATGCAAAAAAGGCATATTCACAAAAAAGGCATGTCAGTCAAAGAGTCAACTGAAGGTATGACATAAACATATTATGTTCTAACCTAAAAAGAAAAAAAAAAGTTTCTAAGTACATATCCAATTGGAGATACTTTTCATGATTCATGATCAAGAAGTAGCTCTATCATCTTGGAAGAAAAAGACTACATGCATTATATGTGTAATAAAGCATACTTGTATATGAAGGATAGTGTCACGGCTGTAGATGACATCGAACATTTGGTCTGGGTATGTCTTTGTGGTGCAATCAGCGACTTCAAACTCAACTGAGCACTTACGCCCAATGGAACGCTCAAGGGCAAACAGTATCATGTTAATGGAAAGGTCAATACCAACAACATGGGTACCATACTTCTCAGCCATATAAAAATCACCTCCCCAATTCCACATCCAACATCAAGCACCTTCTGCCCAGGCTTAAGATCCAGTTTATCCACAAATTCTTTTGTAGTCTCTGGTGATAGTGATACATAATAACATTTAATGGCACTGCAAATATGATATCACAAAAAGTGGCAAAAAGGGATGTGTCTTCTCACCAACTCCACCAGTGCTCACGTAACCATCTCCAAAGATACGTTCATAGCGCAATATTCCAGTGGCTTTGTATTGGACATTGTCCAAAAAACTTTGAAAACCACCATCTTCTGATGAATTTACTTTTTGCCATAGCCAACATATCTGGAAGCAATGGATTCATGTTTATCACTAATTTCACATGAATGGAAATGCATGTCTACGTGCATGTGCGAGGACAGACAAGTACCTGGTTTTGATCTTTCTTGATGTTTACATAAGCTCCAATGCATTTGAAAGTAACCAGAGAAAGTTGAGAAAGTTTGAAGGAAGTGCCATCCTGATTAAAGGTTTGGCACTCTTTAAATACCTAGATGGGAAAAGACATTATCAGCTATTTCGAAGAAAGCTGGTACTGAAACTAAAAGAAAACTAAAGAGTGGAGTGGGTAAGAACAGAAAAAACTTTGAATTGACTAAAATCATAAAAGCAAAAGGGGACGGCACTAGGCAAGTTTGCATTCTCACCTTGGTATAAAACCTTGGTTCTCGATAGTGTGTCGGGTTAAATTTCCTTTCCAAATCTCCAGACTGATGGAAGCAAGATTCCCTAAAGAAGATATAGCCACCGACCTTCAACCATTTTACCATTCTTTCTACCAACTTGTCAATCTACAGTAAGATAGTTAGAAAATTCGGAAGGGACAACCCAATTCAGGTCAAATGATAAATGTAACCTTATCCACACAAAAAGTTGTAGTTGAGTTTTTCTTTAGCGATAGACCTTCAATCAGTTCATGATTCTAATGTATGGTTTGATCATTACCTCCTCATCTGAAAGATACATCAGCAACCAGTTTGAAAATATCAGATCAATGGAGTTTGCTTCAATCATGAGGTCCGGGGATGTAACATCAGCACACATAAAGGATGTGTTGTCGTAGTGGCCATTTATACTTTCATTCTACAAAACGATCAAATTTCAGCTACCAAGTCAGAAAATATTTACATCAGAGGGGAGTGTAAATCTAAGTACCTTTTTAATCACACTTTCAATGAAATCCACTGCAAAAACATGGTCAGATGTTTTAGCCAGTTCACCAGTAAAGCGACCTATTCCAGCTCCCAGCTCCAGTACAGATTTCCCTTCATATGAGGGAAGCAAAGACAGAACCTACAGAAAGAAGCACCAACATATCAAAACTTTAAGCCTACAAGGCTACAATCACAGATTCACAGCAGCATTAGCATATCCTCAGGTTACAAGCAGATGAATCACAAACATTCGAACCGAACCCAACTTAAAAAGGCCGAGTGAAAAACATCGTCGTGGGATAAATCACCTCGGGGCGCTCCTCCTTGTCGAGTTCGGCGGCACGGGAGTCGAGCATCATGGCCTCGAGGGTGAGCTCCCCAGAGTGCTCCTCCCAGTAGCTCCTCTGCGCCTTCCTCTCATCATGCACGTCTAGGCTCCCTGCAACAACACACAGCCAGAAACCATCAGCCCCCGCAGTCAACGCCACTCGTCAGGCGTCAATCCTCATACGAAACCGCACGCCATGTGCTCGACAGTTTTCTCAAACCAATTCAAAATTCGAAATGAGCGCGCAACGGACCGATCGCTTACCATTCACAGCGACGGCGGCGGCCATCACAGCGTGCCCGCGCGTTCGTTTTTTTTTGTTGGGCAGGGACGCAGGGTGTTGCGAGGTTAACAGCCCTCGACGGCGACGCGGGCTCGGGAGAAGCTCCGGGCGCGGCGGTTGCAGGAGAGCCCGCGCTGCTGCATTCGGAAATCAGAACTGCCGAATCATGGCGAGGTTGGGTGGTATTTAGAATGCGAAGCTGCGAGAACAGTGGCGACGGCGAGTGGGACTGTGGGACGCGGAGGGCAGTGGAGTGGAGCTTGGAGCCGAGCGCGATCAAACGTGGTGAGGACCGGTCCCCTCTCCCGCTGTGAGTGGATGCTGCACTGCGCCGGCGTCCTTTTCCATTTCCATATTTGCAATTATTGCCGGACCCCGCCGGATTCCATGGGAATGCTTTTTAATCGCCACCCTATTCGCATGGCGTTTATTTGCGATGCCCGCGGATTCTATTTTTATTGCATGTTTCTGAATTTTAGATGAGCAAATAAATAAGCAAATAGTTGAGATTTATGTGAGAGAGATGTTTATAGGAGATTGAAATAGATTAGATATTTATTAGTCATAGCTATTTGGGAATATAGCTATTTAAATCTCTTTTGTTACTTTTTATTATTTTTATACTGTTCTAAAGCTAGCTATTTACATTATCTATTTGCCCGTGAATGCGTGCCATAGATTATTTATCATCAGCCAAAAGCCCAGAAGATAGATATCATCTCTTTTTGTTGGTCAATATAACGTCAATAGGATACATTATCTATTTGCCCGTGAATGCGTGCCATAGATTATTTACATCAGCCAAAAGCCTACACAAGAAGGGCGATATGAAGCTGGTGCAACATGGCGATTCCCTGATTGGTGACGGTCTGACGGAGAAAAGCGATTCAAGACACGCCAATTGCTTGTCTTGCATGGGTATTATCTACAGATTGCACATCTTCTATGTAATGCAAAGTATATGCCTAGAGAAGTTGTGCGGTGCCTCCGAAGGGGTTGTTGGTCTGTGGATGCATTCCGTTTACTGCCGGGAACGCGCCGAACCCAGCATCGAGGAAGGGGTTTGCTGCAGGAGCGATGCCTTCGTGCTGCTGCTGTGGTGGTCCGAAGGGATTTGCTTCAATCATCATGGACAAATGCTGGGGCTGTGGAGCCATGGCTGTCATTTGAACTGAAGGTGGGGGAGCTACTTGATTTGACACGGCGAACGGATCGCTTGCCATGAAGGGATTGGGAGGTGCTGAGCCGTATGGCCCGTATAGCTGTTGTTGCTGCATCTGCCTGTAGGTTCCATCATCGTATAGGCTGTCCAATGTGAGCTTGTCAAATCCACCACCCTGCAAATGGAAAAAGGACTCCAGGTTATATACCTCACAATAAGATTTGAAACAGAATCGTTGGTAATACTGAAACCACATTCTTTTTTTTTTTTTTCGAATCAAAAGATTTGCGCATCTTTGTTTTAAGAAGAACAGTTTTTAGAAAGACCATAAGATTTACAAAAGGCACATTTTTTTTTTGGAACAAAAAGACCATATCCTGGTTTTGATAATAAAAGCTAAACAATACTACACAGAACAAATTAGTTGTGTAGTCATAGTTCATCAATTTGTACTCCTGTGTCTCAGGACAGGTTTCTCTTAGTAATGGAGAGGAATCTATAAATAGGTAGGGTTTCATCTACAGAATCTAGCACAATGTTCTGGATAGCAGAAATGATTTCAAGTTCTAACAAAATCCAAACGACTGTTGCATAAGCAGAAAGTATCAATTGAGCCATACAATGATTTCCAGACCATGGTAATGATGCCATGAGATAGAAAAGTAGCAACAAATATCAATGAGGCAATGCATGCCACCTGACAGTTCATGAAATGACAAGAAATGGAGTTGTGAATTCCAAATTTCCCCTAGTATTATATGAACTGTCAATTATTAACTGAACATTATAAGAAGCTTTTCTAATGGCTGTGGATGGGAATTAATCATCAGTCTCAGTCGTTTGAGATTGGAAGCATCTTAGTTCCTATATGTTCTGGATGTTTTATCCACACTACAAAATTCCAGAAACCTCATTGAGTCTCCGTCGATGACATGTGGTGCTGTCAGTTGGCACAAGCAATTGAGGAGGTAAAATTCAGCTTCTCAAAAGGTGCTCTATAGAATAATTTGTACGAGGTTACCACAAAATAGTAAAATTACTTTTCTTTGTGATTGCATCTTAGTAAAATAGAATAATTTACTCTGTTTCAACTGCAGTGAACCAGCATACCAGCGTACTGGTTTTCACTTTTCAGCCAGTAAATGAGTTAAACTTGACAGTGGAACTACAGGAGCTTAACAAAGTTGCACGAAACAGAGTAAATAGCAGCACAGCATGTCTAAAATCTTTGATTTGGAAAAACTGTAGCAACCAGCTGAAAGGTAGATATTCTCGATGAAAGATTAAGAAACAAACCAAATTACAAAGATTAAGAAACAAACCAAATTACTCTCCATAGACAGTGGAGTCATGTTGCTGCTTGTAGTAACAAGAGCAAGTTCCCATCCTGTTGGGTCAAATCCTGTATCTTGCTGTGTAGTTGTTGTTGAATTATCAACACCTGCAGCATGCATGCATACACTTCTCAGACCTACATGATATAATTAATAACAAAACTATTTGATTAATTACCTGTCGGAAGAATTGCCAAGGCCAAAGCGTTGTTCTCCTCTATTGCCGGCACAGTAGGGGTTGAATCACCTAACCCCTATGAGAAAATATGACATTTAGATTATAACACAAAAGCATTAATGTCACTCACTTTATGACCATTTTCATACTTATTACCAGTAAATCACCAGTATCTGCAATCTCAGGCTTGGGAGGCGAAGCTATTTGGGAAGAAGGAACTGGAGCAGGTTCTTCAACAACTTGCAGTTTCTCCTCTACAGTAGGAACAGGCTCACGAACTTCTTCTTCTTCTTCTTCTTCTTTTGTATGTCAGAAGAAGTCGCTCAGGAAGCTCCTGATGAAATAAGAAGGATAGCCCGTATTTAAGAATCCATTCCACAATAAGTAAATTGCCTGGTATAAACTTGACTTGACAGTAATCACTTATATCCCAAAAAAGAGTGTGTGACATTCATACTGATGGCACAATTATCATAAAATTTCAAAGTAAAAGAGAAATTGTTCATTCAGCCACAAATATTGATGTTAACTATTTTCCAACAACAGCTAGTTTGCTATCATTAGATATAAAAGAAGAATGAAGTTTTGATCAGTGCAAGCTACATTGAGATTAGAGGGGCAAATGTACCCACTAAAAAAATGTTAAAACAATGGTGTTATCTAATTTTTCACCATACATGCAACCCCTGTGGAACATGTATATGCACCCACAAGGCAAGAGACCCCCTCCCCTACTTTGATCTATCTTCACCACTGGTTGTGATATGGTACTTTAACATGCAAGGCACAGCAAGTACCACACAAATACCACTGTCGAGGCTCCTACTTGTTACTTGTTATAAAATGTAAAGGCGTCATGCAAAAAATCCAAATGGTTTATTAGAACCCAGGAACTAACCAGTGGCTCTGTAACTGGCATCATACGTGGAGCCTCCTTCACATACTCCTCCATGGTTGACAGGAATGTTTGTGGTGGCTGAAAATAAGATAAATAAAATCTGAGTATCTGACATAGTAGAAAAAATTTCATGGCGAATGCTGAGACAAACGACCTCACCTCCCTCAAAGTGGGAAACTGGAAATTTCTTGCGAGCTCTAAACCCCGACAACTTTCATAGAAGTCAGATAGGTTTCCAGCCTGAAGCATCAAAGATGTTGGTGGATAAAAATAGCAGCAAAGTGTCTAAGCACACAAAATTGTTACATCTTGATCTTCAATTTAAGATACATTTGCACATTACTACTGTGTAGGGCAGTTACCTGCTGGCCAGCCCTCCTGTAAATGTCAAGGGCTTTTAGTGCTTCATGCTTTGGCATCTCAAAGAACTGCACAGTTGTTTGATAGCCAACATGAAACAGGAAGCATAACTAGAAATAGCTCAGTGCAAAATAACAAATTCCTACTTCTTTGAAGATTAATATACCTTGTCAACAAGGTTGATAATTCCATCATTTATTGCACAATAAATTTTGAAGCTTTCTTTAAGAACCTGTACAGAAGCAGGATTCACTCAAATTGCGTAAGATGCCCCAGATCTAAGAATAAACTATTACAAAGAAGGAATTGAACTGCTCTATTATACATTGAATAGGTCATAAAGTGCAAGATATAGAGCATACCTGGGCTAGAGCATATTGCACCAAATAATTGTTAGTTGCAGCTCCTTCTGCCTGAATACAAAAAGGAAAAGCAGTGCCATGTTGTCTTAGTTAAAATAGAAAAATACAGACCCAAAAAAAAAAAAAAAATCTATAAAATCAGTTTCTTTCACTAATCCAACTTAATTGTTGCAAGGATAAGAGAGAATCACCCGACAGCCAATAAGTCGATATAATAATTGCTGCAGTGCTGGCAATTGCTCCAGCAAGTCCTGAGAATTCAATTCCCTAGTTCTACTGTGGCCCTGAAAACAAAGAAGTTTAATTACATGTTGAAGTATCACCAGCAAGTAATATAGCTACAAATAATGGATAACACTGCACAGCTTTGGTAAAGTGGTAATAAAATGAAATAAAAGTAAGAGTCCAGACCTTTTCAGGTCCTTGACCTTGCTTTGATAAACGCTCAGCTTCAATGTCATACTTCAAGACCCTGAAGCATTCTAGTTTTTCCTCCAAAAATAAACCGTATGTGCGAACCCATGAAGAATAATCCCAAGCTGGATATAATTCCGAAATATAAAGACAATAGATTAGAAGGAAACATGGAAGAATTTTAATGATCCAAATAAAACATCAGGTTAAATTTAAATTGAAGAAATACAGACCAACTGGGCTGGAATCATCCTTGAAGTTTGATAACTGCAAAATCCGCACTCTCTGAGTAAATGTTAGAAAATCTTCACGGAATGCAGGATCACCTTCCCGAAGAAGCCTATGGATCACTACAAGTGTCTTCAGAGCAACCTGCATAACACAAGAAGAAATCATTGTAAAAAATAGACCTATTCAAGCATCAGATTGTGCCATCTCTACTGAACTCCATCATACAATTCAAGCAAGACAAAAAAAAAGTCATTAAAAAAAGAGTTTAATACAAGGACATAACACTACAACGTGTCAAACATGCTTCAGACAATCAACAGAAAAGAAGGAACCACACAATTTAAATCATCAATTCTAAGTTCAAATAAAAGCGACCACAAAAGGTGAAGAATTATGTTAAATGTAGAATTTCAACTGTGCTTTTGTAAACAAGCTTATTATGCTATGCACAGAAATTTCAACTTGTCTGTGTAATATCTTGATTGCAGCAGTAAATAACAAAATCCTCAGTTGCAACTCTTTCTGGTTTTTGTTCCCACATCCAAATTAACTGGTACATATACACTCAAGCCACAAAAAGCACAGATAATAAAGGTCTAATTTATATTACAATTCCAGACACACAACATAATATACTATTACCTCCATTCCAAATTATAAGACATTTTTGGCTTTTCTAGATACATTTCTTTTACTATGTATCTAGACTTAGTATATAACTAGCTGCATAGAAAAAGAAATGTATCTAGAAAAGCCAAAACATCTTATAATTTGGAACGGAGGGAGTATTATGTAACTAAACATATGAGCTCGAGCTCTCCAGTGTGCAATGACCAAAGGTTCAGGTGCCCAAATCAATAGCACTGCATCCTCACTGACTGAGCATGAAACTTGGGCATTTGACGATTGAGCATTTAGTCTGCATTCAATTCCACAGCGTGATCACTTTTTTTTTATAGATGTGTGATCATATTTTTAACAATCGAAATTGCATTTGAGATTCATCGTTCATCGATCATCGATCATCGAATACCATTACAAGATCGGCACCAATTTAGCAGCTAAAGCAACCATCAGGGCAACGAATACACAGAACAAATCAAATAATCTGAACAGGAATGCAGCAGTGCTTACAATCCAGTTCCTGGTTTTGGCGAGTCGCCGCGCAAGCGCGTGGATGCAGTAGGCAACGTCCGCCCGTGGCCTCGCCATGGACGTCGCCACCACAATCTCTGCAACACCGGCACCGAAAAACCATCAGACAGCAAACTCAAACCGGAGAAACCACGGTACTCGACGATCCGGCTAGCTACTAAAATTAAATTGTAATAAGCAAAAAAAAAAAAAAAAAAAAAAAAAGGGACAACATGGGAGGAATCCACGTACTGCGAAGGTGGCGCTCCTTGGGCGGGCTCTCCACGTGGTTGGTAGCCCTCACGATCGCGACATCCAGATCCTGAGAAAACAAAACCACGCACACACGCCGAAGAGAATCAATAAACCCAGTGCAGTGCAGGAGTTGCGGCCATAGATCCGAAAGCGAGCACACGACCGCGCACGAACTGGACCGGTTTGGCGCCCGCGAAATCGGGGGGAAAAGCATGGGCGGGTGAGTGAGTGAATGAGGATTCGACGGCGGACCTTGAAGTCGGAGTTGAGGTTGGCGAGGCTGACGGTGGTGGTGTCCTTCAGCGCGCCGTACGCCTTGCGCCAGCTCTGCAGCGCCGCCATTGCTGCTGCCTCCACCTCCGCCGCCGCGCCGCGCTTGCCCCTGCCTGGTGTCGGTCCTCGCCTCGCACTCCTTGTGTGGCTTTGTTCCTCTCACCCCGGTTTGGCACTTCGGCTCGGGCTTGGTGCGTCCGTGAAATTTTGGGCGCGGGCTCGCGGTACACGGAACTGGCGGAACTGCCAACCTTCAATCCCCAAATAGGGACCCCGGCCGCCTGACCGCCCAAGAAGCGCGTTCCTCACCTTCCAAAGATGGCAGCGGTTCGGTTTCGGTTCGGATATCCGCGGGTTTCGGTTCTTCTGGTGTTTTGGTTTTGGTCTTTTAATTTCACCTATGGTTTTCGTGTTCGGTTTCGGTTTCGGTTTCGGGTTTGGTTTTGGGTTTAGTTTTCACCCGTGGATATCCAATGGATATCCGAAATAAATCATTTAGAATTAAAACTCATGTTTTATAATATGTTAATAATAACTTATTTACTTAGATTATTAAATTTATTCAAAGTTGACTCATGAAAATATTTATTATTTGTTGTCTCTTGTTTATACATGTGAATATGTGTATATATATCTACGGGTATCCGTTCGGTTTTGGGTTATCCGCGGGTTTCGGTAACCGTTCGGGTTTCGGTTTATCCGCTGGTTTGGTTTTGGTGATGGATTTCCACCCGAATTGGTTTCGGTTTCGGTTTTGGTTTTTCGATTTGGGTTTCGGTTTTGGGTGCACGTGCGGAGACTCCACCCGATCCGAACCCGAACCATTGCCATCCTTTCCACGCCGGTGGAAGTTCTTTTGCGTGATGACTGAACCGGTTTTGTTATTAATTAATACTACAACAATACTATAGTATTTTTGGATTATAATAACTCCGGTCCAAGCCCAACGCTGTAGATTAGTGCAATGTCGCTGCCTACTGTCCGTCCCGGAGCGGCAGTTGCAGTTGCAGCCGCCTTGTTTAGATGGCAAATATTTGGAACCGAATGTCACATCGTATTAATCGTAGAAGACGCTTCGCTTTGTTAGTGGTAAATATCATCCTACCATTGAGTAACTAGGCTCAAAAATCGCCTCGTAATGTACATTTAAACTGTGTAATTAGTTATTTTTTTTACCTATATTTAATACTCCAAATATATGTCTTTTGGTGTATTTAATGTGATGTGATGGAGAGAAAGTGGGAAAAAGGTTAGAATTTCTAGCAATCTAAACAAGGAGTGCGGGATCTCAAACTCTCATCCGATGCACATGCAGAATTGAGAATTCATTCATTTCAGATGGGGCTGGCGGCCGTAGCTGAACTGTTTTACTGGTTGTCTTGGCGGGGGCAAATTGATGTATCACCAAAGTGTTAATTAAATAAGCCTGTTCTGACATACTACCACTTCTTTCCAATCATAAGAACCAAGTTTTGGCAAGCATTGCAAAAGGCAGTAGCTCACCTATTTCAGACATAACACACAAATTTCTAGTTTTGTTTTTTTTATTGAACTTCAGAAACTGATCCGTCGAATTCAGAATCGTTGCCAATGTCCAGCCGTTGGTAGCCTTTCTGAACTTCCTTGCCACCGCAGCTGAGCATGCAGTAGGCATGACGATTCTGAACACCGACTGGTCTTGGTAGTATGTTCATCATAGTACCATTATATCCCCCCATGTTGTACTTACTACGATTAGGTCTTGTTTGAATGTAGTCGTACATACAGATTGATATGAAAGTACAATGTGGTCTGGTTGCAACCCTTGACAGCTCGATCATGATATCCTGAATGGTCCTACATCTTGTTGGAGAAGGGTTTCTTCAGGCAGAAGGGAAAGGCTCGGCAGGAGTTGAGAGGCGCCAGTATTTGACAAGCACGTCTCGCCTGTCTCGAACGTCGCCACGTCGGTCTCTGCAACTTCGTTTTGCGAATCCCTTTTTGTTTCAGAACAAATGGCTCTGCTGATTCTTCGGCAATTGTTATTGCACTGCAGAGCCAGATTTCTCGATCAGGAGGAGGAAGGAAATGGTGCGATTAGTGCCAAAGGAAATGGTGCGATTAGTGCCAACCAAAAAGGAGCGAAAGGTGGCTTCTCTCTTTCGGTAGCTGAGGGTAGCTGGCGCGTCCCGTGGCCGCCAGCTCGGCGTCACCGTACATGGATGTGAGAAGCAAACAGACAGTGGCGCCGGGGCCGGGCGTGGTTGGCGGAAGGCAAGAATCGCCCCACCGAATGTTGTTTCTGTTGCTCAGCCACCGCTCAGGCCGGGCCGCACAGGCAGCGCGGCCAGGCCGCGGCACACGCCTCCGCGCTCCGGGCCTCCAACTCTACGCCACGGCCCCCACCTCATTTTCTTTCAACCGATCGAAGTTTCCCTGGTCGGGTCGAGTCGCATCGGCGGTACGCCAGGTGGCCGTGGAACTGACGAAGTCACCAACAGGGTGGACCGTGGAGGAGCGCAGCTAGAATAGAAGTGATCGGAGAGGGCAGCCGTCGGCGCGGCGCGGCTCAGCCTCATCATGCTCACAACCACGATGCCGGGTATTGTTTAGATGGACTGGCACGAGGTTCACATGTTCAGCCCGGTCCTAGGCACGAGCATGGGCTGTTTGCTATAGCGCTCGAGCAAGCACGGCCGGCCGTGTTTGGGTCCCGGAAAAGGCTCGCTGGGTGGCACGGGTACGATGGCCAAATGGCTGGTCCGTAGTGACCCAACGTGCTCCACGCCTCTTGGTAGCCAGCTAGCTTCGCTTTCGTCTCCCTCAGCTGCTTAGCCACATCGGCCTCGTCCTCTGCCTTTGCAGTTTGCACCATTGGGCTCTTTCCAGGAAATCAAAAGCACAACTAAGTGTACGCCCACCTCTTATCTCTCAGCGTTCATTTTGCTTTAAGAGTGGGTTGTCCTACACGAATCACGAAGCAAACTGAGCCATTGGATAAGGAGTGTGCGCCCACCTAGTTGTGGAAAATGCAAGTTGGGCTCTTTCATGTTAACGACGGGCCACTTTGACGAGGTAAAAATGAAATCCAGACTAGTTTAAAGTTAGCCGATGTGCATAATTATTTAAAATTCTGATGGTTTGGGTCTACTTTAGTTGTTGAGGGTGGATTAAATCAACATATGTTGTTCTTTTTTGGTTTTTAGTTTGGATTTTTGAACATGCTTTTGCTTTAAAAAACAGAAAAAAGCCAATCAAAATGGTGAGAACACATAGCTACTTTGTGGCAAAAAGCAGTTTTTCCTCTATCCTGCTTTCATGGAGGTGGGTAACTTCGTAAAAACTCAACCACCTATCACTCAAAGGTGACCGATTCGCAGATGTCAAAGAATATTACTTTGTTGCTCTTGTTGTTATTTCTGTCTGAGTAACACAGGTGTCAGGAGCTCAAAGTACTATCTAGTGGGTGGGTGTTCCATTCTGGACGAATTTGCCCCTACATGCATGGGGTCAGGAAAAAATTGTGCCACCATAGACCTCTAGCCTCAGGCAAAAGAGGACTAGCCAATTGAGCTACATAGCGTTTTTGTAAAAGTGACATCTAGAATTTAATAAGGGTAAAGGAGGAAAAAATACCTCCTAATTAAGAGGAAATTTGCCACGAGACATCCGAAATGACTCATCTTTGCTGGTGGACACCGTGAAAAATCATATTTGTTGAAAGACACTCCGGTTCTCGTCAAATTTGCTAGCGGACACCACGCCTATTAATACTCACGATCAAAACAACTGCTATTTGTAAACCATAAGGTCAATGGCCATGAAATTTTAACAACAACAAGTTGTGATAGTTAACAACAGATCATTCATATAAAACCTTATTAAGGACATGACATGATAGCAAGAATAAGGAGGACTCATGCAGTCCGTCATATCATGTCCTTAACGACGTTTTTATATGAAAGTGAGTATTATATGATTTGTAGATAACTATCACATCTTGTTGTTGTTAATTCATACCCATTAGCTAGTTCTTTGAGTGACTGAGTGTTCGGATAACGAGTTGGAGTAACCAAGTAGTTAGTTTTGAGAAAATGGTCATATATCTTCGTAACAAAATAATTCAGAATTTGTTTTATTAAAATAAAACATTGATAATCACGACATAAACAGGTGCGTGGCACACGCACGTGCATAACAGCTAAGTCACGAAATAAAAGCCAGCTTTGCATTTCTTGCCTGATGACGATCCCTACTCCCGTCGACGCCAAGAGGGCCCGAAAAAACGGAAACCGTGGCCACAAGAAGCCCCACGGCGAGGAAACAACGAGAGAGGCGAACCAGTCACCAGGCTAACGACGCAAACACAGCAGCGAACGTGACACACACTGAGACAGAGACAAATAAATCAAAGGCGCCCCCATCGTCGTCATGACGATTGACGATCGAGCACGCGCGCGCAGACATGCATAAGGTCGGTTCAGTTCAGTCGCGGTAGAAGACGAGCAGTGCGACGCAGCGGCAGATGATGCGGAGCCGCGCACCGTGCTCCTTCACGGCCCTGCAGAGGCCCCCTTGTCCCGCGTTGACTCCTGGCGACGACGAGCTCCATCTCCTCTGGATCGGCTCCTCCGCTGCCGCTCTGCGTCGAGCGCGCAGCTGCGAAGCGCGCTGGACGGGTGGAGCCGCGCACGCAGGGGGAGGCTGGACAAGCTAAGCTAGAGGACCCGAACGAAAAGCGCTTAGGCCGGTGCCGTTCCGCGTTCTCTCCTCGCCTGCGCTTATATACCGGGCTCCGGGCTGGCCGGCCGCCGGCGCGGGGGGGGAGCGATCCCGGATGGTTCCATGTAGTTCGTGCTAGGTGCAGTCCTTGTGCCGCTACGGGCACCTGGCTAGCTGTGCCTGCGTACGTACGTACTACGAAGATTTTGAACGCGCTTGCTTTTCATGCAGTTCAGTGCAAATGTGCCAACCTCTACCTAGTACCTAGGTCAGTCAACGGCAAAGCCTACTAGGCAATGCAGCATCTACGCAAATGCGTGTCTACGTGTCCAAATTATTCGAGGTAATCTCGACCGTCGGCAGATTCCTCCTGATCATCCATCCGTTTCCCGGGACATCTTGACGGCGCTTAGCTCGTACTACTGTGGATAGTTCCGACCTGTGGCCGGTGGCCGTGCGGTGCCCGGGGCACCGGCCCGTTCCAGGAAAATTACCTTTGTGGAGTTAGGAAAATTATCAACCACTGTCATTGATTGCACATCGATTTTTTAATCTTTTTTTAACCGATCGCATTCTTCCCCAACAAGCCATCCGTCGCGCCAAGTGCAACTATTTGTTTTTTTTTTTAATCCGGCGTGCATTAATAATAATATAGGAAGCAAATAATCCGTTTACATGCGCGAGAGGCGCCCCCCACATAGCCTATGTGAGGTTTAAGAAACTAGTTGATTACTCCCCAATGGAGCGTGCAACAATTGGCGGGCTAAAAGACACACATCCGCCCGCTCCCAGCCATGCAACAACCCAACACTGATATGGCACTAGACCTAACATGATTCAAACCAAAAGGACAACAGGGAGACATACGGTGGGAGCCGCGCTCTAGGTCTCGATCTCCACTGCATCGGCTTCCTGCACAATCGCTACTAGGGCCTTGGTCAACTTTTTGTTCCTCATGCGGGTTGCGTCATGATTGCCTCAACAGCCTTCTGGGGAGGTCATCACCATACCGATCAATGTAATTGGCCACGCCTTGTCCGTAGCGTCTTTGCTGTTGGTCACTTGTCAATGAAGCTCAACTCCTTCATCAACTTGTATTGGGCGCCGCTGGGCAACCGGAACACCCGACGACTTGGCTGCAAGTCTAGTGCTCGAAATGCAGTGGAGACCAAGTCCTTCTTGGACCGGGCCGTCCTTGGTGCGGACATGCTTGGGGCCGGGCGTCGGGGTTGGGAGGAGCGGGGGGGTGGTAGCTCGCGCAAGAGCCCCCGCAAAGATATCAAAATCATTAGTGGCAGCCTCCTCCACATGGCCGCCCTCCTCAACCGGCTCGTTGCCGTCGACCTCCGGTAGCTCAATTCATGCGCCCGTTGTGTCAATGTCCATCCCTGTTAGCCACATCAACGATCATCTCCACCTCATGCTCTGTTCAGCCTCGGGAGCCATCCACCACGTAGCTGCACTCCAGGACCAACAATCTCCCCGCAACTGAGACCGAGGCGCGAGCGGGGCGATGATGGAGGCCTCCAAAGTGTCATCGGGTCTTGCATCATGTCGTGGCCTCAAGGTAGCATGACCGTGATAGTCCACCGGGCCGGTCATGGCCCATGAAGAGGCCGTTGTTGTTGCGCCGCTCGTCGGAGGAGTCATGTCGGTCCGGGGAACGAGCGGTGGCGCCCCGGGCCATCGAGGCGTGGCGAGATAATCCTTCTTGCGCCCGACCTGACGGCGAGCGGCTCGTGAACGCTCGCGTTCATCGGCTCCTTGTCCGCCGCTTCTACTTGGCGGTCACCGGTGGCGAGCAGTTGTCGACGCTGCTCAGCAAAATGGAAAGCTACAACGAACATCCCCGGCCCGAGGCTCGCGACGTGGATGTCGTTGGCGCCGCTGAACATGGAGCCGGGTGCTTAGGGCGTTGGCCACCTCAAGGGTGGTTGAGTGGTAGCCAATATGGGCTGGTGGGTGGAGCTCAAGAACATGGGTGGGAGCTTTGGTGGTGGGCCGGTGGTGGAGCGGGGGAAAGCAATGCGGCTATGAATGTCGGGTTTCATGCCGGCAGGGGGGGCGACGATGTGGTGGGGAGAAGGTGATGCGGTCGTGGATGTTGTTAGGCGGGAAGGTGAGGCGGTTGCGTAGCTGGTCGGAGATGGTGCGAGGTCGGCGAAGTTGGGCAAGAGCTGGAGATATGTCCCAACCCCCGCGTGATGCAACGAATTGGTTCTCTTCGCACCGGCGACCGATGGTCCGCGAAGGCACCGAAAAGCATCGCCCGCGAAGCGCTTCTTGAAAGGGATATGCGGGCGGACTCTTAGGGGGCTGCGTGGGTGCGCGGTTGCAAAGACGCTTCGACGCCCCGCCTTCGCCTTGCGGTCCCGGGAGAGTGGATCCTCCTACCCCCGAAGGAATGTCGCCGGGCCGGACGAGCACCGATTTGAGCTTGTGGGGTGCTGCACCTCCAAAGACGGGCAGGCTCTTGAGTCATCGGCTTCGGGACGGCGGTGGAGTCGAGACGCCCACCGACGGAAGCGAAGCGTACACCGAAGCCGACTCCAAGAGGGGATCGCTGGGGGCTAGAGTAATCGGATCCCGGCCCGGATCCCCGTGGCTCACCCATGGTCGCAACGCCCTTGAGCTGCCGCCCCATCGGCGCCGGGGGCATCTCAAGCACGCATCGCCACCCCCACACCATGGTCCTCCCGGGGTGCGGGGGACGGGGTCGATGGAGTCTCTTAGGGGAGACGCAACAAGCTCGGCCTCTATGCCCGCCAGTAGCGCCTCGTCGTCGTCGACGTCGTCGCTCCAGTCCACCAGCTCCACTTCATCGGCTTCATCAGACGGGGATGCGGACGGCAAGACGGAGGGGTCGCCCGGCCGTGGGGAAGGAGGGGATTCTCTCTCCCCTAGGCACTCAGGCTTCAGCTTCTCGATTTGGAACTTCTCCATGCTTGAAACTTCAAAAGGAGCAACGGCAGGGATTAGGAACAGTTTGGGCTCCCCATGGCGCGGATAGATCAGCTTCCGGGATTCGGATCTGGGGTTGCTTGGGTTGGGCAGTGGCTGGGTGGGTAGATCAGGGAAAGGTGGGCGGGCGGCGCCGTCACCGTCGCCCAGGGAAGGGGACGACGGTCGGGAGCCTGCATTATTGGTTCCCTGCTTTTCTGTCCCAGTCTGAGGATGATTTTCGCAACTATTTGTTTTAGGTTATTTGATTATGATACAAAGTTCAAAATTTAAATTTTGTCAAACAGTCTTGGATGGAGACACGCTCTATATATGGCAAATTTGCAGTGGTTAGTCAGATCTAAAAATTTCAAGTTGAAAATGAATTAATGTAGGAGCCCAACTATTTAATGAAATATATGACATGGCTAAAAGTCTGAATACGTGTGGGCCCATATTGAACATGTGTTATATATATATATATATGAGAACATGTGTTATATAGGCTAAAACTGTGGTACCACGCACTTTGAGCTATTTAAAGGTATAATTTGTTTTCTTTTAAAAATTAAGGATGATATATTGTTGATATTCGATTTTGATGGTGTTTTCTAATTTATCGAGAAGCTACGAGCAAATCAGGCTTTATTTAAAACTTTAGTTTCGCAATCTCGGCCACCATAGATTGGTTAGCTTAATCAAACACCAGGAATCACTTGTCCACGCCACGATCTCGCTCTATTTGAACGGAAGTCCCAGTTGACTGAAAACTTATTAGTGTGCAGGCGTTAACGTTGGCAGAACAAATCATATGGACCTGTTTTAAAATTCCGGTCAACAAATATGGAACTATTGATATATAGACCGAAATCGAAGCTAGCCTAAAATATTTGGAGTCAAAGCCTCTAAAAACTTGAACATATCGCACTTTGCAGTTGTAGATTCTCTGATAATATTAGTCAACGCTTGCTATGCTATCAAACTTTGATAAGCTGAGGCCGGAACGTTTTTCCTTAGTCTAAAAAAAGTCAACGCTTGGTTCATCGATGAGGAAGATTTAGGCCGTCATGATGAAGATCACAAGTTCGATCTTGCATGCTAATCAAACCGGCCGTCCTGTACAGCAGTGAGCGCCAGCCATGCTGCCACTCTAGAGTAACCTATATAGGAAAGTCGTATGCATCACCTACACTATCTATCTATGACCACGAAATCGTGGTTCGTCTTTTATTTGTGATTCTCCTGTCAACCTCTTGGCGAAAATTGCGGCATCAGTTTGTTATGGAGGCAGATACGACAAACAAGCTCCAAATCAGATGTTATACGCGTGTCTGTACGACTGACTGCAACTGATATTGGAGGTGAGTTCAAGTTGGACTTGTTTGAACATTGTTTAGGAAACCTCATGGTCCTAATTCACCAGGATCTTTCAAATCAACGACAGGAACTAAGATTATGTATGTATGCCTACAGCTCGACAGCGAATCACGTTGATTCCCAAGATACAGGAGTGCTAGGTCATACATGCATGTGGCCTAAACAAAAACCTCGAGGCCCTGACGGAGATTTCGGTATCTCCTGTGAATCGGAGTGATGATTCACAAGGCAGATTCACAAGGCATATATGTGGTCCACAGATTTTAGCTAGGCATTGCCCCTCAGATCTCGAGTGCGTCGAAGTCCCCGCAAGTTGCCAAACAACAGCTTGAGCTTTGGAATGGCAGAGTAGCTGATGGCCACTGCAGAGAAGTACTGTAGAATATTGTTACATCAAAATGGAATAGATTAGTGCAACCTGACAACTACGCAGCACATAGACTTCGCTTAAAAAATGAGGCAGAGAGATGGTCCATCTCATCATCTCTCCCCCTATATATAAGCACAGAAGTACCTGTCCGTTAGCAACTGGTAAAGATCCCACTCAACACAACCTACATTTCCTTGAGAGCCTAGAGAAGCATATAGCCATGATGAAGAAGAAGGCGACGGCTGCGAGCCAGGAGAAGAACAGCCGGCGGGGCATTGGTCGAATGCTGAAGGAGCACAAGTCGAGGCTGTACATCATTCGACGATGCGTCGTGATGCTTCTCTGCCATCGCGACTGACAGATACAATCAATTGGAAGCTTGTTCTCGTCAGAGAATCCAATTTTTGCTCTGGTTTCTAGTTCCAGAAGTTCAGGATCAGCAATTCTTGGGTGCGAACATTTTTTTTTTGAGGAAGCTATGTGTATACGTTGTTGGGTTGTTGTTTTATCTTCCTTTTCTCTTCACCATTAACTCATGCTTTTTTGTTCGGGTGGAACCTTCTTGGTCCACTCTGAAATTCCTGCTGTAATATTACATTTGACATAAATGCAGTATATAGATAGTCTCCGTCTGAACTTATGGTTGCACACTGTAAAGTGGAAGGTTCATGTATTGATCTCATAGAAATCCAAGAGATCTCTAGGTGAGTTCAGAGAGAGAGAGAGAGAGAGAGAGATCTAGTTGTCTGGACTTCCTCATCACAGTTTTAGTTCACGCTGAAAACTGACCATACCAGTTCCTACTAGATCATTTACGTTTGATTCTATGGTCAATTTGATTGACAAACTGAATGTCATGTGCCTGTGTGTCTCATACAGTTTTTCACCATGGTTGTGGATGCTTTTGTCATGTTCGCTTGTCTTGACTTATCTTATTTCAAACATTTTCTTACTTCTGTAATACTATTCAATTAATCAAAATCAGCTATCAGCCAAAATGCTTTGGCAAATGTTTTGACGTCGATGTTGCCGAATGCTCGACTCATCTTCTCTAGGCGGATGCTTTACCATCACGATTATTATGTTTCATGAGTCATGAGACAATCATTTCTTCTTACAAGCGATGTACGGTTCGTTACCACCGACTTGGTGATTTGTAATTTTAGTATGAGAGGAAAATTCTCAACACCATGTGTTGACGACTTGACGTGCAGATGCACCATGCATACGCACTCGAACGACGGGTCACGACGTCGCGTGGCGCGTCAGGAGCAGAGAGACAGAGACGTAGCCGACGCACTAGCACACGACCAAAGCATGAAAGCACGAGCAGGATGCTGGCGGTGGCACAAGCACTTGACACTTGGGCTTGGTGGTGTCGGCGCTCTCTGTTCGCCCCAGCGCTTCCAGCTGCCGACTTGCCACTGGACGGTCCAGCCAAGATCGCTTCACGGTTGGCGGTGGCGCTAGTGAAGAAACTCCCAGTCCAGCCGTCCAGCTACCTAGCTGCACCGTATGGGACTCCCGCATCAGCCGGTTCCGTGCAAAAGCGCCAAAACCTTTCTCTGGACTCTGGAGTCTGGGTCGCGTCCTTCGAGGCTTCAACCGGGTAGTCCGACTCCGGACGCAGAGCCAGACCCGAGAGTTCGAGGTAATCTCGGCCGTCTTCACTAGTAACGAAATGATTTTAGATGACGGATAATTTTGATTTTACGTGACGGGCATGGGCGTCCGTTGCGCCACGAAAGGTCACGGAAAATGGGGGACAACCGTGGGCGGGCGGCCTGTGCCTGTCGTGGTTAATAAAAAACCCCGTAGGCCACCGAGCCCACCAGCCCGATAGCCCACCGGGCCTGCCGCCCGGGTGTTGGGATGCCAAATCCGCAAATGAGGCCGATCCGCCTGACCGCCGTGGAGTCGTCGGTGTTCGAGATCCGACGCCGGAGGGAGAAGAGGCCCGCCACCGCGGATCTACCGCTGGAGGGAGGAAGCGCAGCCCACCCGCCGGATCCACCGCGAGGTCGCGGGCAGCCTGGATCCGCCGCTAGGTCACCGCTCCGTCGCCACTCCACCGCGAGGTCGTCGGAGGAGGAGCGCCGCACGCCGGGCCGCGTGAGGGAGGGAGGAGGGGGCCGCCGCATCGAGGGAAGGGGAGGGACAGCCTCGCGAGCGTGGCCGCCTTCTCGCCGGTGAGAGGGGGTGGCGGGGAGAGAAGAATGAGTTCGGGGGCCGTGGGCGCGAGAAGGGAGTAGAGGGGAGAGTGAGCGCAAGGGGAGAAGAGAATGATTGCCGTGGAGCGCAGAAACCCTAAGTGCCCGCCTTATATGGGCCCGATAGGGGAGCGGTTTTAGGGCTCGGCTTTGGGCCTCGCGGGGTATTTTGCGTTGAGGGCGTTTTTAACAGGTCCGCCTCCGAAAATGGACCTATTTTCCGTGACGGCCCTCTTATAAAAACCCGTCACGGTTAATCTATTTTACGTGACGGACAACCGTAAATAAAAAATGTCTGCCACGCAAAATCAGGGTACGGTAAATATTTTGGAACATCACACAAAATCATTTCGTTACTAGTGCTTTGCCAAATCGCCGTCTGGGCATGTTTTCTTTTTCCCTCTCTAGAAGCCTAGTTTTTCGAACGGACCGGACGCCCGGCTCGACCGCTAAAAGACCGAACCGGAGGCTAAACCGTCCGTTCACTTAAAAGATCGCCCATGCATTCAGATCGGAAAAAACCGGCTGAACCGGCCGGTTTTTTCATCGAACCGGTGAACCGGGCGGTTTTATTCGAACCGGAGCGGTTTTTGAAATAGCCAAAAATGCACCCATTCAGCTCAGGAAGAGGAGATGCGTTCAGGGGTATTGTTGGAAAATTGTGTTGAAGTGGCTTTAGGGTTACTACTGCCCGAGTGCCTGAGCGCGTGGGGAGAAAAAAATCCCGTGCCTGTTGGTCCTGTTCCGTCCCAGCCTTGGCGCGTGCACGGCGGCGGCGGCTCGATCTGCATCACGGCGCGGCGGCGCAAGGGCTAGGCCGGGGTTCGGGCGGCGCAAGCAAGGCGGGCGGCGGGCGCAAGGGCTAGGGGCTGGGGCTGGGCGCTGGGGGCGGCGGCTCGCTCGCACGGCGGGCGCCGGGCGAAGCGCCGAAAGGCGGCGCCGCCGCGCTGGGGCGGGCGCCGCCGTCGGCGGAAGGGCGAGGTGACGAAAACGAAGACCATGGCTGCTAATGTGAATGGTTAGTATGCTTGAGTAACTCCTCCAGTTCGATTGCATTAGCATTTGCTTGTGGCATGCTCAGGGCTCAGGTCGGTTGCTCGCTCATTCTACTGACAAGCGGGACTAGTTTTGGGCCTTTTGGCAGACTCCTTCTCTTCCTCCTCTTCCGCCAACTCCCATCTATTGGCACTGCAATGCAAATCCATGCACAAGCGGATTGACTGATCTCTCTTTCTCCGTAGAGTCTCTTCTTGTGTTGGCAAGACTTCTATGTTGTGTAGAATCTTTTTTTTTTTGAAAGAAATTCTGTAATTAGTTTATGGCAAGACTTGGTGTTTAAATTTGTGAACCTGTGAACCTTATGGCTGTTGTTGTGAGCCTGTGATGTGTGAATGTGAACCTTATGGATGTGTGAGTTTCTGAACTGTGAAGATGAAACTTATGTTATCACACACATTTATTTTGGATTTTAAGACAATGTCAACCTATATGGCTATATTGTGATTCTGTTTACTATGAGTATGAGTGAGCCGTAGTACAATTGAATTATGTCGTTGCATTTGCCAATTATATATATATGTATTTTTTTGCTTGATTGTCAATTTAAATCATATATATACATATATATATACCGGTTCAAAAGAATTTGTGGCCGGTTCGATAAAACGGTCCATTATTATCGGACCAGCGGTTCAAACGGTTCTAAACGGTTGGACCAATGAACCATTGAACCGACGGCCTCACCGGTTCGATCACCGGTCCGGTTCGAAAAACTAGGTCTAGAAGCAAGTGTTCTCGATCAGTTTTGAGTTCTGTGCTTCCCGAGATATCAGCGGCCATCGTCGTCGCCGGTGCATCGTCCGACGAGCCGATCAAACTTTCCTCCACGGATTTGCAAATATACTATTGATTCCTTCTTGGCCCAGGATCAACGATCTCTCTACCAACGAGTGCAAATCAATCAAAGCGAGGGTCTCCTTGTCGAGTAACTGCAACTTATCAGGACGGCCCATCCATTGCTGGGATTTCTTAATCGGTCGATGCAATTGTTGTATGCACCGTTTCTAAATTATAGTTCATTTCACTTTTTTAACTAAGTTTGACAACTCGTTTTATTCAAAAAAATTTACAATCACATGTTTTGTTGTTGCTTACTTTATCAATGAAAATTCTTTAAAAAATAACTTAAATTTCACTATGTTTGCATATTTTTAAACAAGACAATCAACCAAACTTGGCTCAGAAAAGTCAAACAAAATATAAGTTGGAACGGAGGGAGGACTAATTCTTGTATGTATTTTTTTCTATAGTATGATCAGATAAATGCTCATTCAACACAAGTTTCATAGTGGATTTGGTTAGTCAAAGCTAGAGGAGTTTGATTCAAAATGAAATTAAAATGATTTATAATTTAGAACAAAGAAGCTGGAGCTAAGATCCATGCTAGGTCAGAAGAGTAGTACACGCAGGCAGCGAATTTGATTTCAGACTTCATTTGCAGTATACATACAACTGTATGTTGATCTAGAGTTCCAGACGGCTGACCACGCCCATGGACCGCCGAGCGGCGCTGGCGCCATGGCTTGCAATCAAGCGTGACCTGCGCTCTATGTTTGCCGGAGGATGAGTCCATCAACCACCTCCTCGCATCCTGCATCTTCACCGGACAGGTCTGGCATCTACTCCTCTCTTGCCTAGTGCTAGAACATCTTGGGCCTTCCTCGGATTCGCGCCTGGCAGACTGGTGGACCATGACTCGTATTACTGCCCCTGAGCCGCTCAGACGCACCTTCGACTCCTAAGTGCTCCTAGTCTCTTGGGAGATTTGGAAGGAGCGCAACCGTCGCACTTCTTCGACCAGGCCTCTAGGACGCCGCTGCAGCTTCGGGATGCCATCCGCACAGAGGGAAAGGCTTGGCTGCGCACGGGCTTTAGGGGTCGCGCTGCTGTTGAGCGCCCTCGGCTCATAGTTGATTTTCATCTTATCGCAAAATTTGTCACTGGTTAGAACTCCCTCCATTCAAAATTGTAAGTCGTTTTGACTTTTTTTTATTTATTTTGCTATGTATCTAGACAAATTTATATATCTTGATACATACTCCCTCTGTCCCATGGAGTTAAATCGTTTTTGACTTTTAAACTTCATGTTTGACCACCATCCGTCTTATTCAAAATATTTATGCAAATCATAAAATAAATTAATCAATATTCAAGTATCTTTATTGATAAAATAAGTCGTAACAAAATAAATTATATTTGTGCAAAAAAATTGAATAAGACGAAGCATCGAAGAAGATGGCACGGAATCCGGGGTGACAAACTCAAATGGGACGGAGGGAGTAGCAAAATAGATGCACCAAAAAGTCAAAGTGACTTACAATTTAAAACGGAGGGAGTACAAAGCTCGAAGCGTCGCCGTTAGAACCGGTGATTTGTGTCGTGTGTTGACCCTAAACCCTAAACCCTACTCGCCCCCCTAGCCCCTTGCTATGGACAGGAGTGTGGGTTTTGTAATTCTATTGGATTTTATCTAACTCCTCTTAATGAAGCACGAGCTAAGCTCGCTTTCGAAAAAAATACGGCTGACCACGAATCTCGCATTCGGAAGCTAAGATCAACAACTCAAACGTCGTCGTAGCTTGGTAGGTTACTCGTCTACGCTATGACACATACGTTTCATTGGCGACCAAGCCAGCGGACACACAAAAGCTAGCTAAACGTTGGCAAAAGCAGAACAAAAGGCACGGCTATCTATGCTGCTGGTCAAACGGAACCGATCGAAGCTGGCGGTTGAGTGGTTGTTGTAATTGCAAATCATTAGCTGTCCAAAGACCTGATAAGGTATTTGAGTCAAAACACTAAACTTCCTTAGCTGTCCTAAGACCTGATAAGGTATTTGAGTCAAAGCACTGAACTTGGAGATACCATACGAAATGCACACACTCCGGTTATTCAACCATCTTTTTGCTGCATGAAGCAAGATGATTTCGATCGTCAAGCAAAACATCAAAAACTCTATTTGTCTGGTCTAGGTGTTACGTGGGTGCAGTGTCATTCACAAATCCAAAGGATCAGGAGGTCACATCTCACATGGGTCCTCTGTTTCCACAAACGGTGAAATTGTTAGCCATCCCTTGTTTAAAAGGAATGTGAAATGCATGGAGCTTCTTCAATCTCTTCTCTATCGATAGGAATGGGCATCGTCCCCGTGCCAGTTCATTAAAAAACGGGAGCTTGTGACCATCACATGGCGACATCAGTCAGAGACGACTGTAAACTGGCCTTGGCAAACAATTTATGGTATTGTACGTTATGATATCAACGCATCATGATCTCGCAAACTCTGACAGAAACTAAGATATCATGTATGCCCAGGGCTAGACAAAAAGCAACAAGTTGATGTACCCCCAGAGCTGAACAAATCCTAGATTCAGATATGTGTATCTCCTTGGATTCGGGGAACCAGAAGGAACGATTCAGGAGGCACATCATGGTTAAAAACAAAGTCTATATGTAATGTCCCTCAGATCTTGCATCAGTAGTTCGCGCAATTAGTAAGTTTAACTGCAGCATGTGTTTGCGGAGTAACAAGTGGAAATGTGGGATTAGCAATTCTTATTTATGTTTCTAGAATGCAGGATTAGCAATTCTGTGATGTACATAAAGAATACCTGAGCCAAGCTAGCTTGGTAGACGGTAAGCAGGTTGACTACGTGGAGGGGAGAAAATGAAGAGAGAGAAGGAGACAGGTGGGCAAAACGCCCGCTCAAGCCAGCGAAATGCTGCTACGGCTGCTGCTATTGATTGTACTTCGTGCAGTGCATTACAAACCGGTGGGGCCCGCCACCACTTTGTGGCCGACGGCAACCATAATACTCGCTCTTATGTGATTAGCTACATGATTTGTGCTTCAAGACTTATTCAGTTATCTGTTTCAATGTGTTTTGAAATGGACTTTGATGCGTATTGGAATAAGAGTTGTTAGAATAAGACTTTATAAAGTTGCTGAAAAAGAAAGATAAAAACAAAAACAAATAAAAATAGACCAGGAAAAGAAACTTGTCGTTAGAAAATAATAATTTAGAAAAAAAAACAACTCCTAAACCACGAAGGCCGTTGCAAAACTGAACACGAGATAAATTCCCAAAACCAAGAAAAGAATGAGAAACCACCGCGGTTTGGAAAACAAAGAAGGAAATGAGAAACCACCGTGGACAAGAAACATGGAAGGAAATGAGAAACTTTTTTTTTTTTTTTTTTCCAAATTTGGATAATTTAGGATCATAGGAATTTGCCTGATTAGAGTTTGGCAAAGACTTCATTACGGTGGCTAGTTTTAAATCAACTCACCCACGCACTCCGCCCGCATAGACACACACACCCGACAACCCACTCCCTCTCTCGCGTGCGTGGTGACCACTAAGAAACTCCCTGTCACGCTCTCTCTTAGACGCGCTCTCTCGTCGGTGGTGACCTCCTCTGGTGAGCCCACGTCCCACCTCCTTCGGTGATCTTCTCACTACGCCAGCTTGGATTTGCCGACGGCCATGGCAGATCTGGCGGATGCACCGTCGCCACCAGCGAGGTAAGCCTCCTCCTCCTCCTGCTCCTCCTCCCTCCTCCTCCCTCGTAGATATGTTGCTTAGAAGGAAAGGTTGTGGTGGTGGGGGACTGCTACAATAAATTTTAGTTGGTAGAGGACAACTGGATTCGGCGGAGGGCGGCCGGATCCATGGCTGTCCCGGCCCCCATAGTGGATCCAAGGCCGACACACTTCTTAGCAAAGTGGATCCATGGCCGACAAAGGCGATGATGGCGTAGCCAAAAAAAACAGTGGGGCGAACTTCTAATGACCGACTAAACCAAAATCAAGAACATTGCAATCCACATCGCATTAATGCATCCATACATTGTAATCACACAATTTTAATGCGAAGTTGAGATATTACCTCAAATTTGAAGAATAAATTGATAGTTGAGCCGAAGCCGGAGCCCCTCCGATTCCGCGGCCACACGAGCCCGAGCCCCCCCCCCCAGCCGCGGCCATGGCCAGCCCCGTAGCGGCCGGCGGCGACGCAATCCCATCCTCCTCCTTAATGAGCTGCATCCACCCGCAGGACCTGGCTAGGGTTGCGCGGGGCGGCTGCTGCCTGCCTTACCCGTGCGTGCGGCTGCTGCCTGCTTTTCCCGTGCGTGCTGTGCAACCTAGACGGCGAGATTAGCTGCAGCGGTGGGGGGCGGCGCGACCTAGACGGCGAGACCACGAGAATCCAGAGGGCAGCGGCGGGAGTCGGCCGCAGGAACGCTATAGTCACGACTTCGCGAGCGTCCAGCGATGAGAAGACAGAACGCCCGTGCATGCATCCCGTGCGATCATATCCGGTGCAATTCCGTGTGTTCATCTCTGTCTTTTTTTGTTTTGTGTATGGGCCATTGGGCCTTGGCGCTGGACCTAGGGAGCTAACCATGCGATGGACTTTGGGTTTCTTTTTATTTTTTTGTTGGCGACGGGAATTTAGCTAGGGGAATTTAGCTAGGGCAGCTGCCCCAGCTAGCCCCAATGCACATCCGCCGGTGACAAAGGCGGAT
This sequence comes from Hyparrhenia diplandra, assembly GCA_015847255.1. Lineage (NCBI taxonomy): Eukaryota > Viridiplantae > Streptophyta > Magnoliopsida > Poales > Poaceae > Hyparrhenia > Hyparrhenia diplandra. The sequence continues at coordinate 181,956 of JADLZK010010924.1, read as the reverse complement.
CCATGGGGTCCCGGCCCCCAATAGCGGATCAAGGCCGACACACTTCCTAGGAGTGGATCCGGGGCCGACGAGGCCGAATCCGGTGGCGGGGAGGTGGATCCAGCGAGCAAGGCAAGCGGCGCTCCTCCTCCCAAAAAAAACGCCGGTGGCGACTCGTGGATGGGTTCGGTGGGCCCATGGGTGGGCTCGCCGGGCTTGTCTATAGGTTTTCTCTTCTTTCTGTTTGATTTACTGCCTCGGTAAATCATGATCAATCTTGACCTTTAGTTTGAGGCGGATGTGATGTCTGCTCTCGTGAATGGGTTCGGTGGGCCCATGGGTGGGCTCGTGAGGTCTTGTCTATGGGTTTTCTTTTGTTCTATTTGATTTGTTGCCTTGGTAAATCGTGATCGCGGATGTGATGCCTGCCTCGGTTAACTTTACAGTAATAGGGGGAGGAAGGCTAACAAGTTGTTTAGAAGTTTTGGCGGTCGGGCTAGGTCGATGGATGCCATGAACAAGGTGGCAACAATGGGGGCGGGGGAGGGGAAGAAGGCAGTCATCGTGGAGCTCGTCCTGCTCCATTCTAGTTGGCGAGTCCTGCCCCTCCTCCGCGTTGTTGAATTTGCGCTTGTCTTCCACCCCGTCGGCCGGTTTGTGTCTGCATCGACGGCGACCTCAATTCCAGAGCACAACGCAAAACCTCACCATGCATTTGGACTCGTGAAGAGCTCTCATGTTTAAGTGCTCATGAACAGTTCGACAAAATGCATCAACGAGGTAACCTTACCTGAACGAGGATGAGGTGATTGCAATCAAGGTAACCAAGCAACCAAACATGATTTGGATATAAGCCAAGCTTGGCTTAGGTGGCTAGCCAAGCCAGGACTAAAATGAGAACCAAACATGCTTATAGCAACACCTAAGTACTCCTCCACTCCTAGTTCACTTTAGCTTTTCTAATACATTGCTTTTGCTATGCACCTAGTTATACACTACGTCTATATACATAGTAAAGCAATGTGCTAAAGTGAACTATAATTTGAAACAATGAAAGTATCTTTTTTTAGCATAATGTCTTATTAGAATGTGAGAGTACTTCTAGGAAAGGAAAACATAAAATCTTATTAGAATGGAGAGTACTTCTAGGAAAGGAAACGTGGCAAAGGCTAATAATGGGCCTTATTTATACTTACTGACCCAATTAGTCGCTCCCTCTAAAGGCCCACTAGCAGACATGGGACATAGGAACACGACGGGGGGCGGGACGCGGGCGCACCTTTGGAGCGTCGGCCCACGGTTCCCAACCCGACGGCTCAGAGACACTTACGCGTAGAGCCCCGTAGATCCACAAATGGTCCCACGTGTCGGTGTCCTTCGGCGCTATAACATCGTGCACACCAGGGCGTCCTCTCGTTGGCTTGGCCCTCCTCGCCTCCTACTCACTCTAGACATGAAAAACTGGAAACCAAGAACCAAACCGAAATAACCGAGAACCAAATCGAAATAACCAAATTAATTGGTTACGAAATTATTCCGTTATTTCGGTTCCGACCTCGGTTAACCGAAAACCCCGAAATACCCGAATTGTGAAAAGCCCATGTAGAAAACGTCTAGGTCCAGCCCAATAGAGAAAACACCAAGCCCTCTCACGCGTCTGATTCCCGAGGCCCAAGTTGGGGCGCGCCCGTGCCCGTGCCCATTCGCTGTCCCCGTGACCCCGTCCCCACGCAGCGCAGAGAAGCGAGACCGCGAGAGCGTCCCGCCGTCCGCCGCGGAGCCGACCCCGATCGGCCGTCCCTGCGCAGCTCCCGCCCGCCAAGCCCTGGCCGCGAGCCCCGGATCCGTCAGCCGCCGCGGCGCCGACCCCGACCGTCCATCCCTGCGCAGCTCCTACCCCCAACGGCACCTGACTGCCTGAGCGGCCGCCTGGCCGCGCCCCTGCCCTGCTCCTCCCGCCGCCGCGCCGCCTGCCTCGCGGCCGCAGGGCCACCGCCGAACACAAACACAAACCCTATCCCAACCCGGTCGCTGCTGCTTACACCTCACAGTCGTGGTCCCGTGCCCTAGATATCACTTCGCGTGCCCGCGAGGCCCTGCACCCCTGAGCTAGGGTTTAGGCCCCAAGCCCATGGAATTTGGAGCCGACGGCGCACGGTGGCCGCAACCGCGAGGCGATGCCGCCGAAGCGCCGCCGCCGCCGCCTGGAGACCGCGGGGGAGATTGCTTCGCTCCGCTTCGACTCGTCTCGTGCCCTAAGGTGAGCTCCAGGGCTACCTATGTACTATCCGTATGGAGTGATGCCATATCGTAGGCGTTCTGGCAAAATTGTTTTCTATGGTTATGTCCGCTGTTCATGAATTTTGGGACTTGTGACTGTTTTTTAGTTGAGTAGTAGACGTGATTGAAGTTGCTGAAATTGTTGTATTATTAGTAACCTTGGTGGATCTGACATCCTCTGCTCTGCATCCTTATACCTACTTGTGAGATTTCTACGAGCTTGGGCTTGGCGAAATTGTGATTTTTGTTAGTAATACAGCTGGCCTTCTGAGGGGTCTCTAGGTACTTGGTTGTCTAAGTTGGAAGTTAATCTCAGCAACGACATGGAGAAATTAGTTTGATTTTTGCATGAACTAACAATATGCCAGAAGAATGCTCAGTTAATTTAGCTTGACTTTGCTGATACCATCTGGTAGGAGGGCAGCACACTGTTGTCAAAGTTTTGCTTTGATACGCTATTCATTAATTTGTCGAAGCATGGAGCTTTGGAATGAGAGGAAAACAATCATGCTTGTGGGATATTCAGACATCTGAAGTTTTCATGATTCATGATATTATATATATTGTTATTTGGTCAAAGCAAAGTCTGTTTCAAGCAATGTTATCAAGTTGTCTGATAATCGCAATTAGTTGGGCTGATCGGTGCCATGGTGATCAGCTATGCACTACGATTAGTCGAGCTGATCGGTTCCATGGTGACTAGGATCGATTAGACGTTTTGATAGCATTTTTCGAGGACATCTTTTGAATCTGTATGTTGGTTTTGATGTCTTCTGATTTGAGAGTGACACTGATCTGCAGTGGATAACTTGCTGAAATTCATTGGAATGAAAAAAAATGGACATGATTTTTAGGCTAGTTTGAATTAACAAAAATAAATTGTGTATTCCTTGCTTTCTGCTTGGGAAAATTATTGTGGTGGTTCTCATGTGTCTGCTTCTTTCTGACAGATTGCTGAGAGAGCTTGGCACAAATGTTACAGAAGATTTGGTTTTGTTGATGCCAAATTTGCTGTCATTTTTGAAGCATGATGATCCTGCGGTTGTTAAGCAAGCTATAGCTAGTGGGACAAAATTTTTTTGCTGCTGTATTGGAAGAGATGACACAACAGGTTGTTCTTTGTAAAACAGAAGATATTCATTAATGAATAAATCCACTGTTGTTGTAACTACCTACCGGTGTGATGTTGCTATGGTCATTTGACGAAGTTGCTTGCTTATTTTAATTGTGTCGGGAGCGTCTCACAAAGTCCATTCGATTGAAAAACTACGCTACAAGAAATGCCTATTTGCTAACATAAAACCTAGTTTTTGTACAAAGAGTTTTTAAGCTCCAAATGACAAGCATTTTGCTGCAATGCATGTTCTAGTTGACTTATTATTGAAGACAGCGTAAAATCCAGCACTTTGTTGTTTTTACCTGTTTGCACCTTGTCTGTTCATGCAACAAAGTAACAGACTTTGACTATCATAAAGTGCAGCTGATGAAAGCACTTTTGTCTGTTCTGAGTTCTCGACTTTCGGCATGTCGTGTGCATGCATCTTTTGTGACTATCAAAGAACTTACTTTGCTACCATTAAAAGATAACCATTTCAGTTATTTGCAATGGCTTTATGCCCAATGACCAAAACCTCCAAATCCTTGTGAACTCTGCTTCAACCATTCATTCATTCTGGCACTCATTGTTGTGCCCAGTTTATATATTTGCTACACTGTCTCATGAAAAACTCTGTGCAAGGGCAGACCTAATCCAAGAAAATGCTTGAATAGTAGGGAGTAGGGACAGAGACTTGCATGACAATTTGATGATTTTTTTTTTTTTTTTTCAGTTTCTGAGAAAACTCAATCATCAATTAAAGAAGTGACCTTCTTGCCTTAACTCAACTATCTCAAACAATTATACTGGCATTAAAGTGATAATAAATGTACTGTAGTTTCCTTGTACTATTCATATTGCCATGAAAAAGAAATAAATCCATCTTCATCCAGTTAAATATTTGAAGGAGTATCATTAATTCTTATATGTTCAACTTATTGTCAAGTTAGCTATAAAAGTGGTGCGTACCAGTGGAGGTTTTGGTCATTGGTCATGATCATATCCATGCGATAATAGGATTGTCAGATTGGTAGTGGTTTATGGGAAATATATTCTTTTTGTGAAATGTGATTCTGAGCTTGTGTAGATAAATGTATCCCATTGGACTATGAATTACACACCAAGCTCTAAATTTACAATTTTGTGCTGTGGAGTTTAAACTATATATTACCAATTGAAACTTAACTGATTTCTTACCTTGCAGTGTCTAGAATTCCAACTATCACGAACCATTGAAATTTTATCAACAAATTGAGGCACACAGTACCAGTAGTTTAGCTAGTTTGCTATTTGTTTTGGCTAATTTACAAGGATGATTTGTGAACTGTACAAGTTAAGACTTAATGTGACAACGTTTTAGGCTGGGCTTTGGTTCAGATGAAACTCATGGCATTGTCCCCTTCTCTTTGGGAAATGTGACGCATCTGGGATCTGGATTTTATAAATCTAAGCAATTGCTTTGGCATTTTTGTCCTGCTTTGATTTGATGTTACCTATAAGTTAACTTAAAAATATTTGTAACACACTATAATCATTCCTGGTACTCACTCTTCTACTGTAATTGTAAATCTAGGTTAACAAGTGCGGAAAACTTGAAACTTGGCTTGAAGACATATGGGCTTGGATGAAGCAGTTCAAAGATGCAGTCTGTGGTGTGATGAATGAGGTTTGTTTAATTGTAGTTTATGCTGTATACAAACAATATGTGCAATTGTTGTTGTTCTGTTATGAGAAGTTGATACCTCAAGTCCCTCGATGATACTGTTTACTGCAGTGCCTCCTGAGACTATAATCATTTTTTTTAAAAAGAAAAATGACATATGTGACCATATGCAATGGTTGGTGCTGTTATTTCTAGGTCTATAGTCTTTGCTAACTCTTACTGGCTGACACTATTGCTTGTGACATGTAACAGCCAGGCCCTATTGCAACTAAACTACTTGCTCTAAAGTTCGTTGAAACATGGATTTTGTGTTGCACACCTCAAGCCAACAGTGACCAAACACAGCCAACTGAAGGTACCATTTTCCAGAGTAACAGAAACAAGTACATGGGCAGTATTTTTTGAGGGAAAATGGATTTCGCATTGACAAGTACACCTTCCATACAGGGAAAAACTGGAGATTTGATACTTCACGATTATCTCAATTTCATCCTAGCCTTGATCCTGCTGCATTGGAAGCTGATGCACATAGAGCTCTCCTCCTTCTCTTGGATATTCTTCGAACAGCTTATGCCCATCGAGGGGCATTCCTAGTTGGCACAGTTAATTCGTAAGGATATCTACTAGCTTTATCACATACTTGAGCAGATGTGATTCGTTACACTCCCACTATTCTGCCATTTCATTGTCTTTTTGAACTAGCTTCCTCTCTATATGAAGATGAACCTGAATTTATTTAATGCATGACATTAGTTACTAGCTATCCACATTTTTATCTTGAGTATTGATATTGAATAGGTAAGCATTATGGAGCAATTGAATTACTTTAGCTCATTAACTGGTATCCTACACTTTGTTACACAACCTAAGGTTATCTGTGATCGGCTCCGTTTGCTTGCTGTGAGCCCAGCTATGCATGCAGATGGAGTGTATCTTTGAAGCTTGAGACTGTGTGCATCCATTTGTGCTGTTTGTCTTACAAGACTGCATAGCTGTCTGAGACGTATTTATTTGGCATTCTGAAATATAATATATGGCATTTATCAGTCTTGCAGCAGTTGTAAAGATCCGACCAATTTACTATGACCGAAAGTGTTGCCAGTGCTGCTTGATTTTGACCCTGGCTTGAGACTGGAAAGGGGGCACATTCAGCAAGCTTGCGGTATGCCATAAGAGCAGCTTTTTTGGGGTTTCTACGGAGTCCTCACCAGGCGATGATTGAGGTTAGCTCATCTACTGGCTACACTTGTAGATTATGGTTCAGTTGCCATTAATAAATTATCTGATTTCATTTACATACCTCATGCCCTGATACAGCTCAAATATTCTTAAACTGTTGCTATAGTTGATTTTTGTTTGTGGGGAAGTATAAGTTGCTAAGCTTGTTAATATGCTCTTCCACCAGATTATGGTCAATTAACTAATGTAATACACATATGATGGTTGATATATGAATTGAGGACCTGATTCAGCCCAGTATATTTGGATTATAAATCCATGTGAACTTTGTCAAAATTTTAATAGATGATTTTGTAAGCACATCTTTACAACCAAGGATGATACTCCTCAATCTCAATCTGGATTAGGTGTGGCAAAAATAGGTGATACTAACAAAGTCGGAGTTATGATAAGAAAGATGGAATCGTGCACTATTGGATCTGAATGTATGGCATTGGGGTTTTGTAGACTCATTCCACCAAGCTCAAACCAAGAGTGTGGCAGCGGTATCTGGTCTGGGCTGTCCAGTTTCCTTTCAGGGAGTTACTCCCGTGGAGAAAATCCCTACTCCCCTCCCTTTTCTTCCTGATCAGGTTGCTTGCTTGTGTTTGTTGTTGTAACTTAGTAAAGTGACTAATGTGTTTGTGAGCTATTTTTGGACATATCTTGTTTTCTTTTGAGAAATTCTGCATTGCTTTTCCTAAATGTGTCAATATTTGTTTCTTTTGATGTATATTACTTGTCAAGATAACCAGACTTTCTTCTCTTGATAGTCTAAAGACATATTAGTAAAGGCGGCTGCGTGTTCTCAGCCCTGGTGAGGCAATGGAACAAAATATTAGGCAGGCAGAGAAGATGTCTAGAAATATGGAGCGCGCTTCTCGTGCTATCAAGGTATATATTTGCATGCCTATACAGTTTTGCTCTATGGATTACACATGTATATCTTTGAAAAATATACTTCCTTGATAAGTATATAGTGCTTGTTCTCTTTTGAAGAATGTAGTTTTTTTCTTCTTATGCTGTAGGATGAGTCTACATTATGGGAGATGCCTTATGGAGATATTAATCGGAAGAAACCTGCTGCCCGATCAAGTGATATTCATACTACATCTGATGGCATAGCTAAGAGAGCAAGATTTGACATGTCTGCCACTTCAAATCTGCCAGTTCTGGGATCCCCTGATTATTCTGACATGCAGGCTGACGATGGTCCCAGTGTAGGTCATTCGTCTGATCCAGCCATATTGAATAACGACGTGTCTCCTGTCGAGAAGATGATTGAAATGATTGGTGCTTTACTTGCTGAAGGAGAAAGAGGAGCTGAATCCTTGGGTATTCTTGTCTCAACAGTAGAGGCAGATGTCATGGCTGACATTGTTATAGAAACAATGAAACATCTACCAGAAGCTTCATTTCATTTGGCAACAAATAACGGTGTCCAGCAACTGAACTTTAAATATTCCTGTGGTCTCCTAACACAAAACCTACCAGCCAATTCAGACTCTGCACTGTTTGCTGCACAATCGACACCTGCAGCAGATGGAGTCAGCATATCACCATCTGATGCCTTTGTTAGCGTTCATGATGCTAAGCGTGATCCAAGAAGGGTATGAGTATGATATATCTTTTGGTGACTTTCAGGTTGTGTTTTATTAAGTGAACAGAAAATGCCTATTCTGAGGATGATGATGTCTTGCAGGACCCTCGTCGCCTCGATCCACGGCGGATAGTTTCACCTTCTGCTGTAAATTCGATACAGGTGAAGATGGAAACCAATAGTGTGCATCAAACAGATAATCTGTCAAACACACTCTACTCCAATTCTGGGAAGGCTGAAAACTATTCAGGAGATTTACCAAAAACGAAGATGAACAGCAACCAGCTTCTCAACCTAACCAAACAATTGCCAAAGATAAGTTGGAGCTTCTGGATGTTGCCACTGAACCGGAGCCAACATCTGAAGTCGAGGCACCAATGGATGCCAAGATTCAATCTTCTGATGTTGATGAAGATATGGTGAAACCCATGTCTTCAGAAGTTATTTCACTTGACGAATCTGATAGTACGGATTTAGAGATTGACCCCTTTTTACCAGCAACGGAGGCATCAACACCAGAGGACACCAATCATGATTTGCCGTTATTACATCGCAGTTGGAATTAAGTGAAAAAGGGAAAATGGCAATTAACAAACTGGCCATTGGGCGGATACTGATGATTACAAGAAAAATAGTCTCAATGCCAGATTTTCTTTGCTTGCCCATTTGATTGCGCAGGTATCATTTGGTATTGTAATACTTAGTCTAGTATACATACTCTATAGCCAAATGCTTAGTAACTCCATTTTTTATATATCTTTTATTTACTTGCTATAAATATTTTATATGTTGCTTGAGTAGTTTTGCCTAACACTGCTTTTCCCCATAATTTGTCTTCGCAGAGTGCTGCTGATGATAACATTATGGATTTGATTCAGAGGCACATTGTCTTTCACTATCATGATCAAAAGGTACTTCACTAATAATTAATTATATCCACTGCATGGTGTTACCAGCATTTATGTTACAGCAGATACATCCAACTTTATGATCAAATTACTAGGAATTTGCATTTGGCCGAGTTGAGGGTCTGAATTCGTTTTTGGTTATTGGGATTTAATGCACATACAAATTATATTATTTCGGTTGATGTAAGTTCTGACGTTAAATCAGTACCAGTTTTTTATTGGTGTGAACATGGCTTGAATACATCATAGACAGGTTGTAATTATTTTTCATTTACGTATGTGCAATTGTCATGACTAGGGTTCACTTGTCGAATGCTCTTGTTTGTTTTTTATCCATGCATTTTCTGCTGACCTTGAGCTAGTTTCTGTGTTCTGCGTTCATTAAGTTGTTGTTGGCATCAGCAACAAGGTGATCAACACCTCTCCCTCTCCTCCCCTGCACCCTTGAACCAAGGTGGAAGAAGAGCCCGAGCTCACACACACACACCTGCTCGGTTTCAGTCGCTGGACTGAAACTGCAGACTCTGAATGTGGCTGAATGAACTGAATTGCATTGAACTAGAGTACACCTATTTATACAATCTACTAGTTCCAAGTATGGTACACTAGGTATGGCTGCTACAGCCCTTCAACTACTCCTAGTACAGCTGAAATCATCCAAGTATGGATGATGTACTTCTACCTACTCCTAAGGTACATGTGTGACATGAGCCACACCTTCTACATGGCTGTTCAGGCCATCTTCATGGCTGACGCCATGACCTTGTTGCTGCATATGAATGGACAGCACAAGCTAATCCTAAACATTGACTAATTGCAGCACACAATCAAGCAACCAGCGGATTATGTCTTACAGAGCTAATGCTCCTAAGGCACAGTTTGTTTTCCAGCTCCTGGCTGGCTTCTGTAGGCCAAAATCCAGAAGCTGAAACAAACAGACAGCTTCAACCAAAGGTCTAAAAGACAGGCTATATGTAGGTACTAAAAAAGCCAATTGCTGGCTTGGACTTTGGAGGAGCTTTTGCAGTTTTCTATTGGATGCTTTTATGAGGAGCATTACATTACATTTCATTCATTCAAAACCTTATCAAATAGACAGCTTCTCCAGCTTTTGAAAAAAACTGGCTTTTTACAATCAGCCACAAAAGACAGCTTTTCTGAAAACTAACTCAAACAAACAAGCCGTACAGCATATCCAAGCCTTCACTTAAGTTACGTCTCCTATTTTCTCATATAGGATCCATTCTAAACATAAGCCCATCCTAAATTGTTTTCTTCCATTGCAGTTACCCTAAATCTCAACCTTCTATTTTTAAAGGTAGGGTGGACGGGGGACTGACTCAAATTTGAGGTAGAGGGGGATTTAGGGTGCCACTAAAAATATGTTGGGTAGTGGCACTTGAGAAATGAAGATATAGTGTCAGCTATGTTTGTGCTGTTTAAACTTGCTCAGATCTGCATGGGCCCTATCATGATCATATAAGCATATTAGTTGACTGGTAACTTTATCCCTCCTACGATATTTCTGAGGTACATGTGTTTTTGTAGGGGTATGAACTGGCAATGCATGTGTTGTATCGGCTGCAGAGTATCAGTGTTGCTAATTCACCAGAAAGCTCTTCGACTTCTAAACATTACGAGAAGTTCTTTATATCACTTGTAAGCATGCTCATAATAGTATTATATCTTATTAATGTTCTTTCTGAGAGTTAAAACATATTTACATCTCCTTTGTTCTCATCTCTAGGCAAGATCCTTGATTGATTCACTGCCTGCTTCAGACAAGTCTTTTAGCAAACTTTTATGCGATGCACCATATCTACCTGAGTCTTCGTTTAGATTACTGGAGGATCTTTGCATGTCAGAAGACAAGAGCCAACAATTAAAGGATGGTGATGGGGACCGTGTTACCCAAGGCCTGGGAACTGTATGGAACCTTATCTTGGGTCGGCCTCCGCTTCGCCATGTTTGCTTGGATATTGCGTTGAAGGTTAGCTTGTTTCCTTTTCCACTAGTAGTAATATAATCAGAGATTTTTCAAAGTTGCTTGTCGATGTTTGAGTTTACTTCTGTTGTCTTCATTTCTGCGTTGTGTAAATATGTCCATGAACCTCAAGTGCAGGGATGTGGGATGCATGGCTCACATTTTTCTGTACTATATAATTTCCAGTATATGAGAATATCAACCATAGTTCAGGTTGATGGTACAATTTTTTTGTGTGGCTGGTACATTGGTCTGTGCTGCACTTACCTTCTGTTGTGAATTTACAGTGTGCTGCCCACTCTCAAGATGAAGTCAGGGGAAAGGCAGTTAGATTGGTATGAGAGCAGCATTGCCTTATCTTTTCATTGTTTTGACCTGATATAATACTACGCTACGTAATGTTGATACATATGCATTGTATTTGTAGGTTGCAAAAAGCTCTCTATGATCTAACATATGCAACAGAAAAAAAATAGAGCAGTTTGCTATAGAGAATCTTGTGGGAATTGCTAATGAGCATACTATGGACGCAGATATTAATTTGAAATCCTTGAAAGAATCTACAGCTGAGGTAACTCTAAATTATTTTGATACCCTTCGTGGTTGATCTCATTTCTTTGTCAGTTCCTGCTAGGGGATGAAAAAGAGATCCCTAACTATTCAAATACCTTATTAGAATTGTACAGATGTATTGGGATTTCTTTTTTGAAATTGTAGTTTATGTTCCCTTTGGCATTGTATTTCACTTTAAGTGAAATATGGATGTGAATCTTCCTGAAGCGCTATTCTTATGCATTTGTATTTTAATTTAAATTTTTGAAACTATCATACATGTTTTCTGTAGCATGGTTTTTTTTTTTTTTTTTAAACCAAGGATTCTATACAACTGATGTATAGGATCATTGAAAGTTCAGCTTACATTAGTAATTTTGCACTTTTGGTTAAGAAGAAACTTGTAGTCTTGTACTAATTGATGGGACAATAGCTTGTCACTTGGTTATGGAACCTCTAGTCTCTTGATTGTTTACTGAGCATCTATTGCATTAGATGGCAGTACCTGACTTGTTTTGCCATCTAGCAGTGTAGAATAGGGGGTTGGGTGAGAATGTTCTAATATGCTTTATGGTGTGTTAAGAGTTTAGATTACTCACAATAGTTGCTGTATTTTGTTTTCTTCACTGATGAATGGTCTTTATGAAAGCAGATTGAGGTAGGCAGTCAGGGAACTTCAGTTAGTGGCTCCCAGATCCCAGATACTGAGTTTTCTGAAAATGAACCATTGAAGACATTATCAGTTTCACCAAAACAGTCAGCAGTATCTGTATCTGAAGCAAAACGCCGTACTTCTTTGTTCTTTGCACTTTGCACCAAGGTATCCATATGAAAATAGTACCTTTGCTCTTTGATTTCTTCCTTTTGGGTGGTGGTAAAAGCATTTTTTTTTTCTTCCAGAGACCTAATCTTCTTCAACATCTGTTCAATGTTTATGGAAGGTCTCCCAAAGTTGTCAAGCAGGTGCTGCCTTTATTTTTTGTTTCAATGTGGGGTTTCTAAATATTGTCTAGTTGATACGTTACTGACTGCTCATCATGGTGCAAATTTATGCAGTGTCTCCATTGTTATATGCCCAATCTTATAAGAAATCTGGGGCCCTCGTGTCCTGAGATGCTGAACATAATTCATAATCCACCTGAAGGCAGTGAACATCTTATTACCTTGGTACCATTTGGTTTCTGACTTCTCTTTATTAATTATTCAATACTTCCTCTGTCCCAAAATAAATCAATTCCTAGAATCACCCTAAGTCTTGACTATTTGATGATGTATCTAGTGATATTAATTTGATGTAATAAATATTGGTGCTATTTTAATTTGTCAAATTTTAAATAATGACTTGGAGCACCTCTAAAGTTGATTTAATTTGAGATGGAGGAAGTACAAATAGGTTCCATAAACTTAATGCTTGTTTTCTCATTTTAAAGACACTGCAAACATTGACCGAAGATTCAAATCCTTCAGAAGACCTAGTTGCTGCTGTTAAACAATTATATAATACCAAGCTGAAGGTATGCATAAATTCTGCTTGTGTTGTGTGCTGCTTCATATTTACCTGCTCGCACTTGTAACATGATCGCTATTTGTTATTTAATGTGTTTTCTGAATCTTGATTTCATCTGCCAGGATGCATCTATTCTCATTCCCTTGCTGCCTTCATTTCCAAAGGAGGAGGTACATGCTTCAAATAGTATTTCTCCAGCATCGATCACTTTATTTTATTTTATCATCATCATTTTTTTTTTTTTGGGGTGGGGGGGGGGGGGCAAATAAACCTGCACATGATATAATAGAAGTATGTTCCAGGCCATTTTGAGAAATCATTACTGATCTTAATCTTTTCCAGCTTCTTTTGTTGAATATTCCAAACTGTGATTCTTAACTAATGCAATTATTGTATGTTTATCATGCATTTTTTTTTTTTGGTTCTCATTACTATAGATTTCAATCCTTTTTGCATAATGATATAATTGACAAGTCCTTTTATTACACTTAATTAACATTTTCTCTTATTATACTGCCTCTCAGGTATTGCCTATATTTCCTAGGCTAGTTGATCTCCCAATTGAGAGATTCCAAGACGCACTTGCTTTCGGATATTGCAGGTGATTTTCTGTGCTTATTGCCTTTGATAGGCATTATGATCTGGTGCAGCTTACTTATGTTTTCAGCATGACTATTTATTTTTATGGTCGACACAATGATGCCCGTGTTTTGCTGTAAAAAGGATGCACACACTATCTATTTTTTTTAAGCAAAGTGAGTTTTTTTCTCTAATCTTTTATATTTTTTTACATTGGACAGGGAACTGCTCATACTGGTCCAGCATTGACTCCTGCTGAAGTTCTGATTGCAATTCATGATATTAACCCTGAAAAAGATAAAGTTGCCCTCAAGAAGGTAATGTCATTTACTACAGTTGCTTTTTAATATCAACATGCTGTACACAATTAACATGTAGCACTAGCCTCCCAAAATAATTGAGTTCTCAAGAGAAACATTTATATTTTTGGAACATTTTTTTGAATTCCAGCTTTTGTACCCAAATGCATCCTCATGGATTTGTTTAGATGTGTACCATGTGTTTTTATTTATTACATAAATTTCTTCAGCTGCTGATGGAGACTTATTTCAGGTCATGGATGCTTGCACAGCTTGCTTTGAGCAACGTACGGTATTTACTCAGCAGGTTTTGGAGAAGTCACTCAATCAATTGGTACTTACATTACCGCTGCAATTGGAGTTTTGTGTCTTTATTTTCATCTTGCCTAACAATTTGAACTGTCTTGCAGGTTGACAGAATACCAATTCCTCTTCTTTTTATGAGAACAATTATTCAAGCGCTTGATGCTTTCCCTGCTTTGGTATGCTGATTTTTATTTTGCGTTATACACAATCAATTTTATCTGTTCATATTTGTTGGTATAAAAGCTTGTTTGCAGTTCATCTATTCCTTTTGTAATTAATGGACTACACCCTTAAATATACTTTATATATCTAAATGGTAACTTGCCAACCAACCTATTTGTATACACTTTCGCTAATCAAATGCATATAATTGTAATAAACCTTCTCCTCTATATTGTTTACAAAAACAATAGTTTTGTTTCGAAACTCTCTCATTCTTGCCAGTTCACACTGTTTTCCATTTTCCAAATTATTATATTTTGACACATGAGAGCAGTTTGAAGAACATTGTTTTTCAGATTTTCGCTCATCTGACCATCGTTACTTATTCATACTGTTATTCAGGTTGATTTTGTCATGGGAATACTCTCCAGGCTCGTCAATAAACAGGTCTAAAAATTTCTAGTGTATCATGCAGTCATACTTTGTTTTTAGGACTTGTTTAATTTCCTTTTGCTGTTATTGATTGAGCAAACAATAATCCATGCTATATATTAAAGCTTAACAAAAAATCCCATAAAGTTGTTTCTGTCGGTATATTCTTCAAGTTGTTTGTGTCGCTATATTCTTACCTAGCGAAAGAAGCTAAGTTGACATTTATATACGATACCATTCAACTGTTCTAACTCATGTGGTGTAACAAAGCTTAACCAACATATCATAAAGTTGTTTCTGTCGCAATGTTTTTTACCTAGCGAAAGACACTAGGCTAACATATATATATATATATACACGATACCATTGGAGTGTTCTACCTCATTTCGTGTGTTGTTCACTTTTGTATATATGAAACTTGTTAGAAACCTAATATAGCCATTTTTGTTTAGCATATAGCATGCAGTTTGAAATTGTTTTTGGTACCCACACACAAAACAAACTATTCTTGTAACTTAAGATCTCAAAGAAACCGAGGAAGGCCATTAATTAGGTTTTCTGCTTTGACTTATTGAGCTTGAGCCTTTTTATTTTTTTTTTTTTGCTGCAGATATGGAAAATGCCAAAGCTATGGGCTGGGTTTTTAAAATTGTCATTCCAGACTCAGCCACGTTCTTTTGATGTCTTATTACAGGTATACCTTATTATGCAACTGAAACATTCATGTATATCCACTATTCAGTTTTACTGATATCCATTCATGCTGCTACATGTAGCTACCTCCACCACAACTTGAGTTTATGTTAAGTAAATATCCCAATCTCCGGACACCTCTTTCTTCCTTTGTTAATCAGCGGAATATGCATAACACCTTGCCCAGGTACCTTCGCAATATTTGTATTAGTGTTACAAGCTTACAGTTTTCATAGATTGAGTACTTAAGCCTCCAGTTAAGTTCCTATAAACAGAGTAACCCATGCTATTGTCGGTTTCTTTATTTTTATTGGTTTGCTGTGTAAATAGCTGAGAATACAAGTTCGGGTAGGGGGGGCAGGGCAGGGCAGAGCGGGGGCTGCTTTTGTTAAATCAAGACCCTTAAAAAGATCGTTTGATGTGCTGGGTGTATTTGTCCTTGAACTAGCATCCAAGGATTCATTTCCTTTCTAAGTTCTGGCATCTATGATGGCCTTCTATTACTTATGCAAATATCATTCTTTGCTTTAAGCACATAAATATAAAATCAACTCCTAATTTTCTTTGCAAGCAATTCAAAGTGGTAACAAAGATCACATCGAGTTTTACACATGTTGTACTGTGAGTTTCGACTTCATATCCCTAATGGTTTCAAACCATGTCATGTTCATTAAGATAAGTAACTAGCATCCAAGGATTCATCTCCGTTCAAAGTTCTGGAATCTATGATGGCCTTCTATTTTGTATGCAAACATCATTCTTTGGTTCAAGCACACAAATATAAAAGAGATTCCAAATTTTCTTTGCAAGAAACAATTCTAAAGTTGTAAAAAAGATCACATCGAGTTTTACACATGTTGTACTGCTAGTGCCAACTTCATACTGTGTGCCCTAATGGTTTCAAACTGTGTCATGTTCATTCAGATATGTAGCTTCTACTCAGTTTTAGTTATCTCAGCATTCTACCAATGAAGTGATCAATAGTATCATAGTTGGCTTGTTGCATTCTTTTGTGTTCTTATTTCTGACGTGCTTTGTGCGGTGTTTCTCATAATTGCAGACAGATTTTGAACATTCTGGGTTTTTTAGTGAACCACAGCTGGCACCAATGACGTTTGTGCCTGCTACATTACAAACAGCGGATGCAACCACCTCTCTTCCTGGTGCAACCCTGATGTGAATATAGTGTTGTGGAAGCCATCAGATGCAAAAAAGGTCGATGCACATACAGATCTTTGTAGTCAAAATATTGCGCAGAACAGACGGACCATCAATGAAGATTGCTGCCCCTCTGATGTGTACTATTTTGCAACTACTGGTCATAAGCAACTCCGCATGGAGAAAGGGAAGAGATGTTGACAGGGGCCACCAAGGTGGCTGTGTGGTGTGAGGTCCTGTCTGTCCTGGAGAATGGAGATTTTGTCCAGTAGAACGGAAGCCATCCAACCTGTATAGTAGCTTTACCATTGTGGCAAAATGTAGTCCCGTCGTTATTTGTTCTGGCAGAGGCAAGGCTGTTTACAGGAAAGTCGGTATTACCCCATGTTCATTGTTTTCCAACAAGGAAGTCAGATTGCAGCTGCTGCATTCCTTTCATTGGGAGCAAGGCATTTGGCTAATTTACTTACCATTGCTGTAACAATTTGTATGTGTACATTAGTTAAATGAGTTTTGCTGCTAGTGTTAGCGAACACAACTGGTTCCATTTGTTTGGTCATGATATCTGCCGTCAGCAATATCTACCGTGGCCTGCTAATCGAGAAAAAAATATTTTAAATCGGGTCAATGCATCATATTTTGTTTATTTCTTTGATTTCATATTCCGATAGGTCTCTCTTTGAAGTTTGTACCGTCCCAAATGATCATTAGTAAGTTAAAAATCAGCATTACACGAGCTACATCTACTGGGCATAATTACATCTAATTATCAAAGACGTGCTTGACCTAGCTTACTTTCTAGCGCCGGTCTAAAACGCTGGCCCGATCGTGTATCCTTTTGCCGTCTAGTACGCACTGCGATGCGGCAAGAGCGTAGCAGTTGGCCCTTTTGAATCCTCAGCCCAAAAATGCCACGCTCGGTATCGCGGCTTTGTTCTCGTTGCAGCCGGCCCCAGCCGTGTGGCGGTCCCTTGGCTCGCAGCAACACGTGCCGGTGCCAGTGGCCGTGGTTACGAGGAAATCATGGGGTCCGACTGATCGGACCAATGATGCGTCCGACTACCCCCCCCCACTGTTGTTTTCTCGGCCCACACAACCCAACGCAGAGGCAGCGGCGGCGACAGTGCGTTGCCCGAACCCTAACCCGCGCCACTGTGCCTAGCCCTAGCTCGTCGTCGTCTTTCTCGCGTCACCCTGCCTCCACCCAGCCTTTCCCCTGGGCTATAGAATATCCAGCCACCTGGGGAGGTAGGCAGGCCCGACAGTGGGAACGGTCGCCGGGCGGCCTTAGGTGCGGTTGGCCGCAATCGGGCCAGGTCGAGGATGGGGGTGTCGAGTCGGATCACCGACGATGGTGGGTGCGGCGTGAACTTCGGCAAAGTGCCATGGCGGGCAAGAGAGAAGAGCGGGGAGGTGGAAGAAGGGCGGCCGCCCGCGGGCGGCTAGGTGGCGGCTCGCCCCGAGCCATCGGGAACCTAACACGAGCAAATGCCGCGGCCGGCGGCGGGGAGGGGCAGGGATGGCAGGGCGGCAGAGCGCGGCGCCGACGGAGAAAGAAGACGGGGCGAGGGCGGGGGGAGGCGCGGTGTTCGTGGGCCGCCCAAATCGGGTGCTCGGGCGGATCCCGATATGAGTGGTCGGACCCTAACACCCCTCGTGGATACGCGCATGGGCGGCGACCGGTGTGGCGATAGAGGCAGAGCCAGCCAACGCAGCCTTCACGCGGCGGGCCCGGGCGGGGGGGCAACATGGCGTGAGCGGGCGCCGGCAACCAAAGAGCAGGTGTGGCGAAGTATTGGGCTACTGGCTTACGGCGGCGAGCGAGCTGCGGTCACTAGAGATGGCTAAGGCTTTCTTGCTTTAAGTCCGGATTGAATAGCTCAAGGAACGGTTCTAGGCTGGGAATGAGTGAATCCAAGTGATTCACTTATCCGCATGATCCGACTATTTTAGTTCTGAACCTCGAACAAATCCGGGGTTTTTTTTTGTATACAAAATGAGCGAATTCACAACCAAGCCAAATCAATTTGGTCGGAACCATTCGGTCCGAAACGGAGCCAATCCAAGCTAACCGAAGGCCTTCTCTTCTTCCATAGCTAGGTGGCACAACAACGAGGAAGACGACGGGATCTGGATTTCAATAAGATTGAGTCGTTGGGGGCAGACGCATTGCACTACATGATTTACATGCGACGTGTTAGAAAAGAGGCAAAGGACTAAAAATCGCCATAGTGATTCGATCTCAGCTAAGGGTGAGATGCCCCTGACTGAAGAGCAACGTCGCTGGACAGCTCTACGTTAGAGGATATCTCCCATCGAGGTGACCCACAGTGACAAAACGACTCCTCCCTCCTTGGCTCCTAGTCCCTACAGGGTAGCACACTGCAGACCATTAGCAGGCGAGGTGCGCAAGAGGGCGACGACGTTGGGCGAAAAGAACGGTGTACATGCCAAAACGAAAGTGTAGAGGGGGGAGATTTTTTTTTTTTTTTAGATAAAGGATATGTATCCGGCTTCATCTATCCGTAGATAGAATCGCACCAATTATTACAGAGTTTGAAACAAAACCCGTTTTGCTAGAAACAAATTCCAGCCGCCTCAAGGCAAAAGAAACAAGGAAATAAAAGTTTTTGACTAAACATAACCAACATGTCTCTCGAGATAGCCACCCACGTGAGTCGAAGAACTCTAAAGTCGACACTTATAGGTGACGTCTTTGCGGATATTAATTGATCTTGAAGATCTTCATTCCGCTGCAAGCTTGCCCACTGTCGCAGCCAATGGGTCCTTCGGAATAGTACCCGCAAAAGAGATTTTTGGTTTGCATTTGTCAAAAACTACTTCATTCCTTGTTAACCAGATTGCCCATATAAGTGCAGATGTCTGCTTTGTTAATAACAATGCATTATACTTTTTGTTCCCCTTTTTAGACCAAACAACGAACAAATCTCTTATATTTACAGGGGGTGTTAATCCAAAAGTAAATGTACAGAGCGCCACAAAATTTGGCATAGAAACAATCAAAAAATAGGTGTTGAATAGTTTCGAAAATGACAGAGAGAGCACTCGTTTATCTCCATTCCAATTTCTCCTAGCCAAGTTATCCTTGGTTAGAACAACACCTTTTTGATATACCACATAAAAATTTTAATTTTCATTGGTAATTTTGTCTTCCAAATATCCTGTGACACTCGACCCCATTGTTAATTAAAGCATCATACATAGACTTGATCAGAACAAACCCGAGGCCTTTAAATCCCACACAAAGACATCTCGTTCACGTGTTAAGTTAATTTGTTGTAAAGATGATACAATACGGTGCCGGTTGATAAGTTTACCCCCACTAGATTTCTCCTAAAGGAAATATTTAGTACAGGGAACTTAGTACATTAGCTATCGAATCTTGTTTCCTCCTTACAATATTAAACAAACTCGAAACTTGTCTTTAAGTGGTTTGTTACCTAGCCAAGTATCAAACCAAAAGCGTGTTTGTGACTCATCTTTGACATTAAAATGACCCAACTTAAAGAAGCTATCTTTAACATTTATTAGACTTTTCCAAAAGTGCGAGTCTGTTGGTTTCTTCTCACAGCTCCCTAACGTTTTATTTTTTAATATATTTATTTCTCAAGAACTCTTGCCAAAGGCCCTCTTCATTTAACAATTTAAATAGCCACTTGCTAAGCAAACATTTGTTTTAGGTTTCTAAGTTTTGAATACCTAGTCCACCCTGTTCTTTAGGTTGGCGTATAATATCCCATTTGATCAGTCCAGTATTTTCTCTTGTGTTGGTCATTTTGCCGGAAAAACGAGATCTGAAACATTCAATCTTGTCTAGTACCCCTTTTGGCACTTCAAAAAGGACATCATAAACATCGGTAAACCGGAAAGCACCGAATTTATGAGAACTAACCGCCCCTACAATCAAATAATTTTCCTTTCCAACTACTTAGTCTCTTCTCAATTCTCTCTTCTATAAATTTCCGGTCTTTATTAGACAATTTCTTATAGTGCATAAGAAGACCTAGGTATCTAAAAGGATACTTGCCAATGGCACACCCAAATAAATCAATAAAATTCCTCGAAATTCTTGGCCCGTCCAAAGCAAAACATCTCACTCTTGTGAAAATTTATTTTTAAGCCAGATAGTTGTTCAAAGGTGCTTAATAACAATTTCATGTTAACCGCCTTTTCAACATCGTGGCTCAAAAAAATCACTGTATCATCCGCATATTGGAGAATGGATAGTCCATCCTGGATTAAGTGCGGTATAACACCTTCTACCTGTCCTGCCTCCTTAGCTCTTGCAATTAGTACGGCCAACATGTCAACTACTATATTAAATAGTATTGGAGACATAGGGTCACCTTGCCTAAGGCCTTTTTTAGTTTGGAAATATTGGCCAAGCTGGTCATTAATCTTAATATTAACATTACCCCCACAGGGTAATTTTTTTTATCCAAATGCACCACTTTTGAGAGAATCCCTTCATTCTTAGTGTCTGTTTGTAAAAATCCCAGCTAACTTTATCATATGCTTTCTCAAAGTCAATTTTAAAGATCACCCCATCTAGTTTCTTGGTGTGCAGTTCATGAATTGTCTCATGTAATATGACAGCCCCCTCCATAATGTTTCTACCCGGTAAAAAAGCGGTCTGGGTTGGTCTAATCAATTTTTGGGCAATGGAAGATAATCGATTTGTTGCCACCTTAGTGAAGATTTTAAAAGATACATTCAACAAACAGATAGGTCTATATTGTTGAACAACTTTTGCATCCTTCTTCTTGGGTAACAGAATTATATTGCCAAAGTTAAGGCGATTAAGATGTAAAGTTCCTTGATAAAAATCGTTGAACATAGCCATCAAATCCTCCTTAATTAGATCCCAAAAAACTTGATAAAACTCTGGAGGGAAACCATCTGGCCCGGGCGCTTTATTATGCTCCATTTGGAAAATTGCCGCCCTAACTTCTTCTTGAGTGAAAGGCTCGATCAAGGCTTCGTTTTCCGCGATCGACACTTGGGGATGTCGGCCGTCCGAGATTCGTCTAATGAGATTGACGATGCATCGAAGGACCAAAAAGATTTTATAATAACTAGTAATATGCTCTTTAAGTTGAGCATCACCGGTTATAATATTATTCCCATCCTCAAGTTGAAAGATGCGGGTTTTCCTATGCCTACCATTGGCTAAAAGATGATAATACTTAGTATTTGCATCACCTTCTAATAAGTGTTTCACCTTAGCCCTTTGGTACCACTTGAGTTCCTCTTCTCTAAGGAGTTCAGCCAGCCTTTCACTTAAAACATGTTTCAAGTCTCTCTCGGTTTCAGTTAGCATGATAATTTCCGCTTTCTTGTCTAGTTCATCTAATTTATTTAGCAGATTTGCTTTTTCTTTTTGTAAATCCCACTAACATGTTTAGCCCAGCCTCTTAGATATTGCCGGAGTTTTCTAACTTTTGCTTGCCAACGCTCAATAGGTGACCACGAGACTACCACATCCTCGCCATACTTGGGACACCATCTCACAAAACCCGTCCCTCAACAACCAACCTAATTCAAACTTGAACTGAGGTTGATAAGTTGTAGACGCCTTTGTTAGTAGATAGTAATAAAGGAGTATGGTCTGAAATCTCTCTCGGAGAGAGGATGCACTTGTAGTATTAGGGTATTGAGACTCAAAATCCGTGCAAGTTAAAACTCGCTAACTTTTCAAAAGTTTGATTTGGCAAATTATTAGCCCAGTGAAGTTCCTACCGCACAATTCTAATTCTCTAAGGTTGAGAGTATTAATTACAGCATTAAACAAGAACGGCCACCGTCATTAAAATTATCATTATTCTTCTCATCCGGTTCAAGGAATAATGTTAAAATCACCACCTATGATAATAGGGATGGTTTCTTTTGAACATACTCGAACCAACTCGACAAAAATTAGATTTATGATCTACTTGGGCAGGACCATAGACTGAAATTAAGTTAAACTTGAAATCAATTTCCTTATGACGAACCATAAAACGAATAAAAAAAATCTCCTTCCTCAATTTGTCCAACATCAAAAGTTTGAGAGTAAACTCCTAGTATCATGCCACCGGATCTACCCCGTGGAGCCAAACGATTGCCAAATAAAATCTCTACCGGCACAAATGGTATTAAGAGTCTTTTGTGGAAAACTAGCTCTACCGGGTTTGTGATAAGGCAATAAAATCTAGGTCCTTCTCCTTTGTTAAATCAAAAGAAATCTATACTTTTTAAAGTCTCGCAAAACCATTATAATTCCGAAAAATTCCTTTCATTTTTAACAACTTTTGTTTTTCTTTTTCTTACTAGATTTGGGGTGTCTTTTTTTAATCGATGATGATACAGGAGTTTGTTCGATCAATGGATCACTACTCCCATCACCTAACCCCTCCAAAATTTCCGACCAAATACTATTTAAAGCTTCTAGCTCGGCATTATCTTCAATAGAGCAATCGGTTCCCTCCTCCTCTACCACCATTTTTTATTACTCACTTTAGAATTATGTACCATTCTACTAAATTCCAAATCCTTTAAGCGTTTAATAGAAGTAAAACAATCTTTATCATTTTTACCTAAAACTACACCTAAAGCACTTGATGAATTTGCAATAGAAGAATCATCTCTATTAAAAAAAAGAAGGAGTATTACGGATTGTACCTTTCTCGTTGACTAGCTCCAAATTCTTCTTGGCCTTGAGCCTAGCCGCCTTCTCAATGGAGTCTTGATCCACCTGCGGCCGGCGTTCCTCTTCTTTGGATCTCAAAGGAGAGACCGTCTCACTAGGTAACTTACTACCGACATTCCCGGGAATCATTCTAAAGGGGTAGTAAAACGACTTTCCATTCTCCATTACTGGATGGGACACCACAGCCCTTGGCTTCTCACCGGGCTGTCTGTGCGGTTTTAGTTTGCTCCAAGGTCAAGGGACGGCGCGCACCGGTATGTACAGCCCGGCTGCCCCGATGCCTTCTCTCCACTTCGCCGCCATTAGGCCGGAGCATCACCGTGTTCCCATCAATGTCCATATTTTCTTCCGCACTTCCACCATTTTCATTATCTTTTTTGTCTTATCCCCATTGGGATCATCATCTTTTGGATCTCCCTCTTTGGTAATGTCCATGTCTATAACCTGGGGCTCACCATCGAGGATCTCTCTCTCCACTGCAAACTGTAGCTCGTAAACGAAGTCTCCAATCACTATATCCACAAACTCTGGGATAAGTGATGGATCCAGCACTGCTACCTTCATTCTCGCCCTTCCAGTATTTTTAGTAAAAATGGTGTCTACAGCTCTAGGCACTCCCAGGATTGTTCCAACAGCCCAAATGATTTGGAACTGTTTAAACTCATGGGGTAAACCTCTGAACTGAACCCAAACTTTCGGGATTTCTCTCTTATAAACTTCATTATCCACCCCCTTTTCAAATCTAATTTTACCCTCAACTTCTCTTGTGTCCATAGGACCCCAGTTTGACACTTGTCTCCAATAAGTCACCGAAGAAAAATTGACAATAAATGCACCAGCCTGTTGTCTCAATTTCCCACTTGTGATTCTTTTGTGGGACGAAGTCTTTCTAGTTCCACTTGCCAATTGATTGACAAGAAGAGAACCTTCAAGTACACGCATTACCACAGCTCTAGTTTCTTGCATATTATCTTTTGGGTTATCAACCTTTGGAATGAAATAAAACCCAAGACCCTCTGACATAACCACAAGGAATAGCGCTTGTATTAGTTTTTTTGCTGTTTGGGCACAATTTCACGTGATGATCTCCAAAACAAATTTCACGACACGTAACTATAGTGCATTCATGTACTTGTATGACCCTTAGTAAAACAGCGATAACAATAAGGCTTTCCTTTACTTTTCTTCGCCCCCTGAATAGCTGATTCTAGGATGTCAGGAGTTTTACCTAGCATAGTGAGACCCTCTGTGACACTTTGTGATGGTTGTTCTGTACTGCCCACGAGCGCTGCATCAACCACCATCAAATCTTGCTTCACTGGATGCGCAGCTGCTCCACCTTGAGATGATGAAGCCTCTGCCGAACTGGTCTTGGGAGCGCCCGCCACCGAAGCACCCGCCAAGACACCCGCCTGTGCGAGCGTCCCGGCTTGAGATGACCCACCAAACTGGCCGTTGGCCGCAGTACCGGCCACGACCGCCTGCGGCCAGGATGGTTTCCCCCAAGCTGGAGATTAGCCAAGGGGGCTCCTGCCCCGGTAGCAGCAGCCGTAGCCCCCGCCTGTTGACCGCCATGCACGACCCCCCCATGCTGGGGAAGAGGCGCACCTTGATGACCGGTAGGGTTAGCACCACGTGCCCCATGACCGGCATGGATAGCCGCATGCGGCGTGATGCCCCCCAGGGTGGATGATGACCACCTCCGATGGCCCCTTGCTGCACCGGCCTCGCACCGCCATCGCGGCATGTTGCCCCATGACCGGAAGATGAGCACCTCCAAAGGCTCCTTGATGCACGGTGCTGGCCGATGGAACACCGCCCCCAAGGCGGATCATGGGCACCGGGCGCCACCTCTGCTGCAAATAACCGGCCCGGTTCCCGATTTGCGCCTCCCGATGTGCCGCCACCGCTGGGCGGTGACGGTGACGCCATGAACACCTCCGCGCCCATAGCCATAGCGACCACCGAGGCACGGCGTCCTCGACCCGGGGGCATGGTGCCCATGACCGAAGTTCATTGTAACCCACCATGGGGGCATAGCCATAGGCGCCATGACCACCTCTGCCTCCACCGAACCCATATCCGCGTCCGTCCCACGATGGCCAAAACCTCGACCACCTCTACCTCCAAAGCCTGGGTTAAAACCGGGGACAAAGCCCGGTTGAAACCTTGTCCGCCTCTTCCTCCGCCCACGACCACCAAAGCCCCCGCCCGATGCGACCACGTGCCGCCATAGGTCTCCTCGCTACCTCGGCGAAAGATGGTTTGGAGGAAACGAGTGGTGGCTGAATCACCTGGCCTGAAAGGTCTAGGGTTTTTGGTGCCGGTACCCGTGTCGGAATAGATGACACAGCCCCCTTTGTGGGCCCGAAAGAAAGACCCGCCCGAGCTGAACTTTGGATAGCGTGGACACAACTATCTGCGATGATGACGGGCGCTTACGGACGTTTGGCAAACGATCGATCGATCGTAATTGCCTCCCTCCGTAGCGGCGGAAACACCGCGCATCTAGTTTACCCCGCTGTTAGATTTTCAAAATCATTCAAATTCGTTGCATGGTCCGAGATCGTAGGTCGAGAACCCGACACGATCGCCGACGACCCGCCAACTATCGGGTCGGAGAACAACGGATGAGCTTTTGCTTTCTCCGGTCGCCGCATGGATGGATGCCTGCGCAGCGAATTAGCCCAATGTTCTCGGAGGGAGAAACACGATCGCGGTGGCGGCGCCCCTTGCCATGGAGCTACGGTGTTTAATTTTCTAAGCACCATTGTCTCGACTATTGATTTTGGGAGCTTAGCCTCTACAGAGTTAAGAACGGTACCTTGAAGAACCTTCTCCGCCGTGACGAGCCGATCAACGAGAAGCCGGCGGTGATAGCATCGTTGATGAACTGCGAGTGGATATGTCCTCGTTAGACTCATCGTCCGAAGAATCTTCACCCGGTCTTGCCCAAAATTTGGAGCGAAACCATCATCAAACGAACTAGCGTGGACCGGCTTTGGTTTCGACAAGCATCCACCACCAACTCCACGAACGGCGACAAAGCTGCCCCCCATCCCATCCCTCGGCGCCGTGCATTAACCTTCTCCACGTCCTCGTCCCACCTCCGGCCCGGACTTGTGGTAGAGCGCACTCAACGCCTTTGGAGCGAGAGTGAAGCGCCGACCCACTCTCCCCGGGCCGGCCTACCACCACCGTGGGAAGACACGATGAGGGGTGAAGAAGGAGCATCGAGCTCACATCATCCTCCATAACCCCCGAACTTGGTCCCGCCTCGTCGATCATCACAGACTTGGAGATGCCACCCGTCCCACCATCGAACAAGTCGATGGCCCGACAAACGGAGCGAAACGGGCGATTTAGTAATCCACCGCCAACCCCATTGCAACCACCACGCATGGATTGGTAGTGATTGGCGTGACCGCCGGGAGCGGCCACATCGACCCGCCCAAGACGGTGCCGAGCACCGCCACCCGCCGCCACTCACCCGCATCCCAGAAAAGTGGATCGAGCCCTCCACGAGGGACTCAGGGTCCGGCACCTCCGCCGGGACTCCGAGGTCCTGCACCTCCGCCGAGTCCGAGGTCCGCACTTCCGCCGGTGGGACTCGAGGTCCGGCACCTCCGGCCGAGTCCGAGGTCCGCACCTCCGCCCGTGGGACTCCCCAGGGGGAGATAGACTCCCCATTAATTTTTTAGAAAGAAGTAATCTATGGCCTGTTGCCACAAAAATAAAAGCGTATATAGGGTATTGAGGAACCGATGGAGAAAGACCAGTTCAGTAAATACTAAGTGTTGTCAGTACTTCCAGAGATGCTCTAAACCCCGAGGTTAGCAGCCCTGTACTTCCAGAGATGCTCAACAAGAAAGATACTACCTTGTTGCACAACCATAAATGATTTGGCTATGCTGGAATAGTTTAATCACAAAAGCAGCAATAAAAAACCAATGATAAGACGAATGGCTCAAGGTCGTGCCTTTCAGCGTTCGATCTTGCGAAAGCCTGGCTTTAGTCTTATAGTGTTATAGCAGTACACATTATTCCTTTTCCGAGGTCCCTTACAGTAGCATGCCCAATCCTCAGCTCCACGACACCGCAAGTCCAGTCTCTGAATTACACTAGCACCAGAGGATCCCATAACTGAATGGCCTCGAGATGATCCACTTTCCTCGGTAGCTGAGCCTGGTATTAGATTTTGCAGCATTGCTCTTCTCCAAGTCATATCAACAAGAATTGTGCCAGTCTTTGCATGTAAAATACGCATGCACAGCATTAGGGCCATTACTGCATAATCTGTCCATAATCTGGCATCACCTGCTCAAAAGTTTCTGAGGTAAGCAGAAATATGGCACTGCAAGTTTGCGATGTTGCAGAAATATGTAGCAGCAAACCAGTGTACAAGGTACGGAGAGAATCACGCACCTTCCGATTCTTGCTGTCCTCTATGGAAGACATGAGCTTTTCATCTGCTTACTGTGATAAATAAATAGTAAAGCTCACGACTTCATGGACAGGTGGACAAGTTCATCTTCTAAATCACCAAAACTTCAGTTCAGAGTAATGGAGGAGGCATTAGAAGGCAACAGATTACAGAGAAATTTAAATCAGTTGATAATTAATGAACTAACCCATCCTGTCTTTAGCCAAAACCCCATCCAAAGCTGCAAATTCTTGAACCATGCCCTAAAGAACAGTGATGTATCCACCCGATATCAAATGAAACCTGAGGTTATGCTGAATCAATTATTGTGAGAAACTGAGAATAGTAACACGCGAAATTTGTGGTTTGATTATACTTACCACACATGATAAACAACCAAATTCAAGAAGTTCCATACAGAAACATGTTGCCTGGGACATAATATCAAGTTAGGAAAAATTCAAAACACAGCTTAAAAAAGCATATCTAGATGACATGTCTAGCAGTCTAGAATATATGTCACAAACTCCTCTTACCTTGACCAAGGATAAGGACTGAATCTTTCGAGATAGATACAATGTCCTGAACTCTTTCGCTTGTAAAGATCGCTTCAATAGCTGCACGAGACATAATTAGGTTCAACTGAGGTGAGGTCATTATGGTGTACATGTCATACAATATAATCAACCTGAAAAATGAGAGCAACAGCATATGGAAAACATCTGTGAACAGAAAGTTGATTTTATTTAACAGGTTACAAAGTAAAACAATGCAAACTATGCAAATTTCACTTATACATCACACACATTTATAATTTGTGGTCAGGTTAAGCTAAGAATAAGATATTTGAAAGATAAGATGTATGATTGAAGAACTAGGCAAATGCCACAACCTGAAAGCTTGATAGTTGCTAACTCTCTTTCTCTGGTAACATCTCCATTGTCACCGTTGGGGATTCAGTCTCAACCGCTGACATTACATGTACAGTATGTCCACCATCTGAAACCCAAAAAAATTTGTGTCTCTGCACAAACACTCTGAACATATTTATTAATGAAGTAAACCATAATGTGAAATAAGACAGCAAATTCAGAACAAGAACTCACTTATAGAGGTAACTGAAAAGACAGCAGATAATTGCACTTTCATGGGATAATCCAAGCGATATGTACGGATATTTTCAGAATATTGATTGCTGGCAGCTCCTGAGCCCATTTCTGTTGTTGAAAGGCTGAAGACATGCAACACTCCAGATGAATCCAGTACCAAAAATTTGTTCTTGGAAAGAGGATGGATCGAAACAGCTTTTAAGCTGATTTCAGAAATTCCATGCTGCCTTCTGACTTGTGATCATCATTTTGAAATGCCAACAAAAAAGAGCAATAGCTTCCTGAACTCTGTTTTACCCTCAGAGTTGTGAGCTTACCTGAAAAGCATAATTATGGACCACATATTAGTCGATTCTGAGTAGATTCTACGGCAGACCTACTATATCCAGTAGTAATACCTGTACAGTTTATCAAAGAATCATTTGACGGTTGACATGGTTGGGATCACAACCACCATTCCCACACAAAGCATTCCCTGAAGAATGTAGTCCTTTGAGAGGCTAGAGTCTATTTATTATATGACTAACGAAGATTGAACACTGGATATGCTTCGTCCCATTGCAATTTTATTCCTATTTTTCATAAGTGCCTTGCTCGAGGATAGCAATATCAATATATAACTATAACTTCGACAAAATGCATATGACCACTGTCTCTGCATGGACAGGACTATGATAATTGTCATCAAACTCAACATAATTAGTTGCTTACCACTCAAATCTCCAATAAGTAGGCATGAGACATACATGTTTGTGTAACTACAAACACAAGAAATGTGGAAGTAAAATACTAAAAATACCATTGCATAGTTTGTATTTTATCTACCATGAAGCTATCGGTTATCATCAGTTTCCTGTTTGATACGCACAAACAGCTTAGGCCACCGATATAAAAGTCCTAAGCAAGGTAGCGTCCCTTGTTTACACTCCAAAAGAGGAACACATTTATGCCTAGCTTAGCCAAAACTTGCAACCCTGCACATCTATGCCTAGCTTGGATCGCCATTGAAACCCGCATTACAAACAGAAATTCAATCCTGCGGTGCTGCAGTGTCTATTTATTTCACATTATACCAAGGATCACCAAATAGATCAAAACAAGAAGGTGTGAAGTACTCACGAGTGGAAACAACATCGGCATCACCACCGCCCCCATAGTTAACACGCTTATCTGGCACAACAAAGCCATTCAGCGTCCCGTTCTTCTTGTGGAAGCCCTTCTTTCCTACTGCCACAGCAACTTCCTTCTTCCCCTCCCTCTCCTTTCCACCCTTCATCAAACCCCGCAGCGGGAAGACACGCAAGCCGCCAGCCTCCCCGAGCAGCAGCCTTCCCATTGCGACTTCCATGGCGTACACGGGCCGCGCCGTCTCGAGCTCGACGACCGCGCACTTGTGCAGCTCCACGGTCCGGCCGTCCGCAGCGAGCTTCGAGCGAGCACCCAGATCTGGGCGGCAGACAGGGAGTGCAGCGCGACGGCGTTGACCCCGCCGGCCAGGCGGACGCCGAGGCCGAAGGGTAGGCCCTGGAGCGGCAGGCCTGCAGCTGAGGCATGGCGCTTGAAGGAGAGCAAGGCGGGCGCAAAGCGCGGGAAAGCGGGCGCGGGGGCGAGGGAATAGGCGCGGAGGTGGACAGACGGGGAGGAAGGGGAGGGATGCGCGGAGAGGAAGAGGAGGTGTGAGGACGGGAGGAGGAGCGCGAAGCAGGCGGCGGCGGCGAGTGGCGACGGACGGGGGTGTGAGCGGGCGAAGACGAGGAGGGCAGGGAGGGGAAGAGGTGGGCGGAGGGAGTCCGGGAAGAGAAGCGCGAGGGCACGGGCTGGGGAGGAGGGCGGCGCGAGGAGGAGGGACGCGGGGGCCGGGCGGGTGGGCGGGAGAGGGAGGCGGTGGGCGCGTAGAGGGAGGCGGACCGGGCGGCGGGGAGGGGAGGTGGTGGGTGCGGCGGACGCGGAGGCGGCATGACCTGACCGCCGCCGGTGTCTGAGGAGGTGGGGCGGCGAGCGACTAGGCGGACACGGCGCTTTCGGTCGTCGTTGGGCTCGTAGTTTAGGGTCGGGGCCGGCCTCCTTGCGATGCGGTGTTGTGTTGGGTCGAGGTCTGAAACTGCCCAGGTCTGAAACGGCCCGGGGGTTGTTGGATTGGAAATTTGGGGTGCGTCTGCGAGGGTGTACCCAGCCGGCTGGCCTTGGCATGGCTACCTTCAGCCCGGTCCAAATGGCGTAAGTGTTCGTGTTTGTCAACGTGGTCCAAAGAGAGCGAGCTCGATAATATTTTCGTTTCAGCCTGTTCAAATGGATGTAATGACACCTAGACACCGAACATGGTAACATTACCACCACACATTGTCGCGGCGGCCATATTTCATCGAACACGTTGTGGGCGGCGGCATCGCAGCCATCCACCTCGGCGAAAGCCACCGCCGCCGCCCATCTCCAGCATCATTGCAGACCAAGAGGAAGCAGCACAGCACGGAGAGTGGGGGCGCAAGGCCACACGACGCCGAGCGAGGAGAGAGCTTGCTATGCCGGTGCTCGGCGCACGGCTGCAGCAGGAATGAGCGCTGGCGATCTTCAGCCATGGCATGGGGCGGCTTCGCCCTCGACCCTCCGAGCATGGCAGCGCGAGTGCCTCGTGAGCCGCCGTGAAGGCCATGGCCTAGAGCCGCTACTACCAGAGAGTGCCTCGTGTGCCGCCGTCGTGGTCACGTCAGTGGCCGCGCAGAGTGGCGACGCTCGGCCCTCAACGAGCTCAGCCTTCCAGCCATGGCGGCGCGAAGTGAGCTCAGCCTTCCAGCCCCTGGCGGCGCTGGGCGAGTTCGGTGCTCTGGCCATGGCGGCGTTGGGCCAGCTCCATCCCTAGCCATGGCGCGAGGTGAGCTCGACCTTCCAACCATAGAGCGGTGAGGAGTTAGGAGGTGACGCGAATTGCTCCTGGGAGCCCACGCGAGCGCATGATGCGCTTCAGCCAGCCAGGCTCGAAAAAACGCAGGAAATTGGCGTTCCTTCAGGGCCAGGCAACCGCGTTGTTTTTGGTTCCCGGGAGCCAGGCTCGCTTGCAAGCCAAAGTCGCAAACACCGCAATCTGCACCCCACGAGCGCAGGGCCACCCTGAGCCAACCATGCAAACGCGCCCTTGGAATACCTCGTATGAACAGGCTTTTTCTCCCCAATTCTGCCTGAAAGATAGCATTTAAATAATACTCCGTTCTAAATTGTAGGTCGTTTGACTTCTTTAACCCCAACTTTGACCATTTTTCTTATTCGAAAAATTTGTGTAAACATAGTTAAATTTGAGTGGGTTTTTAAAGAAACTTTTATTAATAAAGCATACCACAACAAATGAATTGATGTTTTGCATAAATTTTTTAAATAAGATTTAATGCTCAAAGTTAAGGTTGAAAAAAAGTAAAACGACCTACAATTTGGAACCAATTTAGTAGCATCTTTAGAACATTAGGATATACTCGCCCCATATTGTACGTAGTTGTCTAGCATATTGAGACGTCTCTAAAAACATAACTTTTAACTAATACTTTTACTATAAAATATTTATAAAATATATTTAAAGAGTACTTTTATGAAACAATATTTCAATACGAATCTACTTGTGCTATTTTCATATGTCTAAACTTAACACATAAAAAAAATATTTGCAGTCAAAATTTAAAAAGTTTGTTAGGACAATCTCTTTTTTGGTGAAAACCATACATGTATTAAGTATAGGAAACAACCAAGTACAAATACAGGTACAACTGAGAAAAGTACAGGAGAAACCACTGTTCTAACGCAACAACCAAACCAAACCGCTTTTAGAATGATTCGAAACCTCACATCTCCGCACGTAGTCGGAAGAAATACGAAATCTCGGCCCACCTGCAACCGCAAACCTTGCACCAAAACAGAATGTCCTCCCATGTGTTGTCGCCACCGAGAATCGGACGGCCACGAGCGACAACAGACTCTGTACAAAACCCCAAAAACAAGAGAAGAGAGACCAGCAACACCATCATCCGGGCGAAGACAATGAAGCAACGGGTCCAGTCTCATGTGTAGGGCTCGTCGACTGGGCCAGCAGCCGGAGAGAATGCCATCAAGACGGCGGAGAGGTCGCGAAACATTATTCCACAGCACCATCAACGCCTCGGCCGTCGATGGCGCCGTGACAAACCTTAGCTCCGCCATCAAAAGACGGCGAGCAAACGGACCCCCCCCGCCCCCCCTTCCTTGGCTTCCGTGAGGGACAAGGAAATCGCCAGAGATGGTGGAGGAGTTTAAATCCCGGGTCGCTACCGACCGCAAAACCCGAAGAACCTCGCATCACCTCCAACAATAGAGATATGCAAACAAACCTCGACGCCACAACAGTGAAGAAAACGAGGACATCGTCCATCGCCACCAACGTCAACCGCAAAGACCTTGGAGTTTATTCCACAAACATGGCAGCACCAACCGACGGCCTGCAGATCCGGATCGCCATGCGAGCCACACCGTTGAAGACAACCGGCCGGTTCCACCGGGACACGCTGGAGCCGAACGCCGATAGCATCGCCACGGCCGGAGCCACGCCATCCCCGCAGAGCACCGCCGAATGCTGATGGCATGCCGTCAGAGCCGAGGACTTCCTTTGCAATATGGAGGGAGTACCAATCTATTATTATTACTAGCAAATTTGCCCGTGCGTTGCAACGGGACAAACGACGATAGAAATCTTGCCTTTAATAAATTTTAGTTATGTAAATCTAGATACGTAACAAAATCCATGCATTTAGATAAAACCGGAACATTCTACAACATAGAAATAGTTTATTTTATGATGACCATGACATCCATAATCTTGTATTAATATTGAAAACAATACGACAATGTCTTATTAATCTCTTACTCTTATCAAATCTAAATATAGTATCTATAGATTTTTTTTTTCTCTTGTTGTAAAGAAAAATATTTAGATTTAAATATTTTTATAACTTTCATTTTAGTTCTATACACATGTGTTACGTTACTACTGTTAAATATCTTATTGTATGAGTCTTCTAGTGCTAAAAGTTACGTTATTCTAATATATGTACTTTCCATCATGTCAGTAAAAGAGAATAATTGGTCTATCCGCTTGTTGATAAGTATGACAAGTGATTTCTCTCAATTTTCCAAACCACATTGGGTGTACAAACATATTTTAATTAAACTCAATTAGCCAACATACTATTTACTTGTAAAGATGTATTCATTTGTTTAGATTAATTAGTTGAAACGTGGACACGCAAACAGACATGCATATATCAATTCTCACCTAATAATTGATAGTAATTAGAAAAAAAAGCATATGATAAGTTGGACATGAAAATGCAACGCCTCCCAATTCGAGCCCAGTTAATAAAGGCCTGTGTGAGCTGCACTTTTACATCAGGAATCCTTAGGTTTCTCAAAATCGATTTAGGCCGTCCCACCTTTTCTTTGTTTGTTGCACTTTTTCACTTGGAATCTTCCCTTGTTTTCTTTTTGTTTCTCTCATCCTTTTCCCTAGACCATCGAACACAGGCTCTAGATTTTGAGACGTAAAAGGCACGGACACGGAAGGTGAAAGAAAAAACGGTGGAAAAAAAACGGCAGAAATTTTCATGCTTCAATAGTAGGCATAGATTATTATTATATTATTATTACACGCGTATACTATTTTTTCACACCTCAAAAGGCCACGTCGACATATATACTTTCTAACCGCACGATACCTGATCAACGGTCAGAAAACCAAACTCCCTGCAACCTCGCCAAAGTTCTGGTTCGTAACCGCCCTCCTCTCCCCGCACAGATAACGACGCAACGCTGCCATTGCCATCCAGCCGCCACCGACGCCACCGTTCCTCTGAATGCCGCCGCCCCTTCCTCCACGCTCTTTCCAACCGGCAGCGAGGCCCACCGTCGCCGTTATTCGCACATGCACCGACGCCACCGCCGCCGCCTTCCCAACAACGCCGGCGTCGCCCTCCAGTCGTTCCTCTCAACGCCGCCGGCCATTACTCTGGCATTCAGCTCGCCTCCCATCCACGCCCGGCGCCGCCACGCTCAGCGCCGTTGCCGCCGTTGCCGCCGATACGAAGCTTCGATGACATCCCCAATCCATACTACCTCCGCTCCGCACGCCGCTACAACAGAGGAAGTTGTCGTCGTGTTGGCCGATCCTATTGCTTCCTGCAACAGACGACGACCGTCAAGATCAAAAATCTGCCGCCGTTGGCCCTGCTCGACATAGCAGCGACAAAAAGGGTAAGCCTGCCGCACCCACCAACGACCCATCGTCTT
The DNA here is from genome assembly GCA_015847255.1 of Hyparrhenia diplandra. NCBI lineage: Eukaryota > Viridiplantae > Streptophyta > Magnoliopsida > Poales > Poaceae > Hyparrhenia > Hyparrhenia diplandra. The sequence goes on along the minus strand of JADLZK010010924.1, from coordinate 147,002 downwards.
CTATACGTTGCTCCAATTCCATCTTCTATACCCATGAATGTCTCACTCGGACGATGCACAGTGTGCTCGACGATTGGCCTCTACAGCATTTTTTTTGTTATTAGCCAAATAAACAGGCTCTTCTGCAGTGAAAAGAATGGACATGGACCCTGTGTGATGTACAGATGCTTCAATAGTTCAATAGATTGCTCTGCAATTCTGTGAAAGTGGCAGGTGTATACCTTGGACAATGCTAACAGCCTCCCTGGTTGGGAGTAGTAAGATCTTACTACTTGCTTTGTTGATTTGGTACACCCATGTTTTGAACTCACCAGTATCTATTTTTATTTATTTCTTGCCAGCTGCACTGCAACAGCAATTCATTTTGTGGTAATTAATTTACTCTTACAAAGCAATAGACACCCTAGTTTTTTTTTTTTGCGGAAAGGAGATATTATATTAAAAAAGAACATACAGTACAATCCCCTTTTACAAACAAGTCCCCGAGGAAAAAGAAAACAACAAAGAAAACCAGCCAGAAACTTTCTTCATCTTCCTCCAAAGAACGAAGGAAGCGAGCACCGTCGACCCCAACAAAGCTCTCCAACACGATCTATGGGAGACCTCAAACCTTGAAGAAGCTGCAAACTCCACGAAAGGGATCCCACCCCATCGGATTTGCCACGGATCGAAGTCGATCAAGCACATCGACCATCGCCCGGATCGAAGAAGGAGAGCACGTACGGAGGGATTGACAAAGGCGCGGCACGAGCACCGCCGTTCCGCCGCACCGACGAAACACCGGCGCGCAAACTCTCTGTACAAGAGCGGCGGCCGGACTCCACCTCCACGAAGCTCGATGACGCGCAGCGGAGCGCCACCAAGACGGGGAGAAGCTCGAGGGGACGTTATTCCACCGTGGCGCCGCCGCCGCCGCGCGTCTCGACGCCACCGCCACCGGAAACCCTAACCCTAGATATACTATAACTAGGACCTACACCTCCGACCGGCGAGAAGCGCGGTCTCCACCACCTCACACCGAGCGGCGAAGGCCATCGGAGGCGAGGAAGACCGCCCGGCTCCGCCGGCGGAGACCGGCGCCCTCAAATCGCCTCTCTCTACTGTAGCTATGCGAGAGAGTTCTGAAAAACAGTCTGTCGGCCGGGAGAATATAGACACCCTAGTTTTATATGACAATCATATAAGAATTTCACTCAAACGTAAGATTTTTTTTAAAAAATCTTGTTCTGAACAGGAGATCTAAATGGCAAAGATATATGTGATATTCACTAAAAAATCCTGCTCACGCATATACTCCCTTCTCAAGTATTCGATTCCTAAACGGGCCCTAAACAACAATATGAAAAAAACATTCCCTTCAACCAAACATAAAAATAGAGTCATTCCATCTCTACAACTACAATCAAACAACAATGTGGAATCATGTTCCATCCTTGAATCTAGGGATGGAATCGCTCTATCTTATTTTGTTGTACAACCAAACAAAACTTGGTGTAAATATGGAATCAAAGTCTTGCTTTTTTTTTATTTCCATAACTAAATCTCTGGCCTTTTTACAACACATGATTGTATTGTATAGAATCTGTCCTCCTCTCCCCATTGGCCATTACTGTGCAATTGACATGTACTATCCGTTGTTCAGATTCTTATTTTCATTGTTGCCAGCCCATTATTGTAGGTTAGGCTCCAAGCAAAAAATTCGATCTTCTATGGTATTGTAGTAGTATGACTTGATCTTGTTTAACTTCACAACCACATCACTCATCGGGATCCTTTCGTCAGGTGCAGCTCTCGAACAAAGCAAGGCCAAATCAATTATGGACGCCAGGCAGGCATTCAAGATGGAGTCCTCAGGAGGACTACTTGTTTGTAGGCTAGAATCAACAACATGAGATAGCTCACACGGGAATGCTTGGCTGACCCACTGCCTCAGGCTCAACTCACCGATGAACATTGGATCAGTTGGCCTTTTCCTTTGTGAAGACTTCAAGAAGAATAATTCCGTAGCTGTAAATGTCACTGGCTCGTGATGCTTTTCCTGTTGATCCAAACTCTGCCCATTCCATGTCAAAAGAAAACCGGTCAGCTTATTAAATAAGGATGCATGTTGCTTCATACACCAGGAAAATAATCGTAATTAGGTTTTCGAAAAAAAAAAAAATCATAATTACCTGGAGCCATGTATCCTATAGTGCCGGGCATGCCAGTTAATACAATGGAGCTGTCATCTCCAGCTAGCAACTTGGAAATGCCAAAGTCAGAAACATGTGCAATCATCTCTTTATCGAGCAAAATATTGCTTGGTTTCACATCACAATGTAATACAGCTTCGAAGAGCTGGTTGTGTAGATACTCCATCGCTGTTGCAACATCCAGCATGATGCCAACCCTTTGTAGGAAACTGAGTTGCCGACCATCATCTGAGTACAACCAGTCGTTCAGACTACCATTGGGCATGTACTCAAGAATTAATGCTTTGAAGTCGAGGTTAGAGCAAGTGCTAATTATGCTCAGCAAGTTTCGGTGCCGAACCATTCGCAGTGCACGGCACTCTGTGTCAAAGCTCTTGGAAGCTAATTCATCTTGCATATTGAGTACCTTTACTGCAATGACAGATTGATCATCTAGCTGACCTTTGAAGACTTTGCCAAAGCTTCCAGCCCCTAGCAGGTTATCCTCACTAAAATTGTTGGTTGCGCGAACAAGTTCGTGGTATGAGATCAACTGGTAGCTCAGCAAGTCTGTGCCTGAGGCTAGTGGCGTATTTCCTTTCCTCTTTATCTTTATTCTCACCAATATGCACAAGCAAGAGACTGAAATGAAAAATGCCAACACTGCAGGTAGTAGGATTTTTAACAGCTGTTGTTTTGATCTTGAGTGATTAGTTTTGTTCTGGCATGGTGCTATTCCTAGGGTGGGAAGGCCACAGAGTCCGTTGTTTCCCATCAATGATTCCAGGGTGATATTTGCGAACACACCTCCTTCTGGTATCTGTCCATCAAGTTTGTTGAAAGAAAGGTTCAAGTTGGCAAGGTAAGAGAGGTTTGACAGGGGCCTTGGGAATGACACCAGAAAAGAACATTGTATGAGAGGTCTAATTCTTGAATGTTGAGTAGCTTGCCAAGTGAATCTGGTATTGATCCTTGGAATAAATTTCTCGACAGATTCAAATAGATCATCGTGTTAAGTTCACCCAAGGAAACGGGAGGTCACGGCGACAAATGGGTTGTCCGATAAATCCATCTTGCTGATTGTTGTCGGGTTTCACGACATCTGCGGGTAAGGAACCACTCAAAGAGTTCTCGTGAGAGATCAAGCTTAATAAGCTTCAAGATTCCACAGACTTGTTGGTATTTCGAGGAGAATGAGTTTTGGGATAATACAACATATTGCGTACCTGAATTAGGCTACCAAAACCGCTTGGAATGGAACCGGCTAGATTATTGCCTTGAAGGTACAACTTAACCAAGCTTGTTGATCCATTGATTTCTTCGGGATAGTGCCGGACAAGCCGTTGTAGGAGAGGTCGAGTCCTTGGAGACTACTCATCGCAATGATCGGTGTGGGGATCTTGTCACTTTCGGGTTGTTTCCACGGAGAGACAAGTATCAATAGGTTGCTCGGATTAGCCACCGTACTAGGGATGCTTCCGATGATCCTATTCTCACCGCTACTTAAATATTGAAGCGTGTGCTAAGGTTTCCCATGTAGGGTGGTAAACTCCCTCAGAAATTCATTGCTTTCAATCTCAATGGTATTCGGACTCGCATGTGGATAACGCAGCCAGGGAAATCGGCGATCGTCCCACCGAAGTTGGTTGTAGGCGAGATACAATGTTCGAGATTCAGCAAGTTTTTAAATGACACCGGCATCGATCCAGTCAACCCATTTCCAAATAAGTCTATTCCAAAGAAGGTCGAACGCCATTGCCTATGGATTCAGGGGATATCACCCGTTATTTGGTTACTTGCAAACCGAAATACCGTAGGTTTGTCACCTGTCCCAATTCTGCGCCGAATCCTCCCTTCCAGCTTGTTCTCGCTAAGGTCCAAACTCCCAAGCTTGGTAAGATTGCACAACTCAATCGGGATCTTCCGGTGATGTCATTCGTTGACAAGAATATCCTTGTGAGGTTGGGCGGTGTTGCTAGCCATGGTGGCACAATGCACGGTGAAGTTGTTTGCTGAAAGGGAGAGCATTTCGAGGTTCTTGCAGGCAGAGAGACCCAAGGGAATAGGTCCCTCGAACTGGTTTTGACTAAGAGAGATCTGTTGCAACATAGGGAGGTGAAAACTCTCATTTCGAGGAATCGTACCTGAGAGATTGTTCCCGCGACATATATTCCTTGCAGCTGGGACATGTTGAAGATAGCAGCGTCATTGGTCCGGAGAGAAGATTCCTTTCCGGGACAAGAAACTCCAGCTTTGACAGGGAGGCAATGCTTGCGGGAATTCCTCCGCCGTCGTCATTGCCTCCCAAATTTAACGTCCTAAGGTCACGCAAATTTTGTAGCTCATGTGGAATCTCCCGAACAAGTTGTTCTTGTCAAGATCGGCGTCTCGGCCCTAGTGAGGTCGCCAAGGGTGGCCGGGATGGTACTGACAAGCCGTTTTACGAAAGGTCAAGGACTCGGAGCCGGTGCGGGGGCCAAGCTCGTCGGCCGCAGAGCCCACGAGGTCTGTTTGCCGAAGGACAAAGCCGGAGAGGAAGGAGAGGTTACCGAGCTGCGGGCGATGCCTTGGGCGGCATCCGGTGAACTCGAGGCCGGTGACGCCCGCTGCGTGGCGCCGCGAGACGCCGATCCACGGCGTAAGGGCGCAGCCGGCAGTCGATTGCCGACCAGACGCCGCGAGGGTCGCCTGACCTGCGCTCGGGCGGCGGCGCAAATGGGTCGATGGGCGTTGGATGGTGGTGCGGTGGTGTAGCGGCACAAGGCATCGATGAAGACGAAGAGCGCCATGCCGATGCGGGGAGAAAGCCATGGTTGTGGTATGGACCGTATGGTGGAGAACCGAAGATCGTTTGATGTGGAGAACACTTTGGAGCACCGGCCTTGTGGTGGCATAATTCAAAGGTTTGGCCAAATCTTTTTAGAAAGCATGTCGTGCACAGCACAACTTGTGAAGTTTTCCACCGCAATAGGGATGGATATGCCAAGGGGTCGTGGGAAGAAGATTGCCGAAGGGTCGATGGGTCGGTGGGATAGTGAGCTTCATTCCACTACCTGCCCCAAGTCACCTTCCGAGCAAGTAGTTTGGCATGTTTATTGGGCTGTGCTGCTGGCAGCTTTGAAAAAGAAGGGAACCGAAAGAAGAAACGTTTTATCTTGAGTAAAATGCATCCCGGGTACCTAAACTATTGTGTGGGTACCAAATAGGTACTCCAACTTAAAAAAACGTAAATGTTAGGTACTCAAACTATTCTCGCGGATATCAAATAGGCACTCAAACTTAAAACGTAATGGTCGGTACTCAAACTATTCTGTCGGTACCGATAGGTACTCCAACTCGAAAACGTAAATATATATTTCGATTGGCTCAAAATGATAGTATAAAATTCTCGTAAATATATATTTAGATTGGCTCAAAATGATAATTAGGTTGAGAAGACAAACAATTCGCACAATTTCGCTTCACCAAATTGGCTCGGTTACAAATAATATGGGAGGAATACAATATTGAAAAATAATATTAGCTTCACTTGCACATTTAATTTGGCACTGCAACACAAGCGATGTCTTTTTAGATGCACCGTACAAGCAAAAAAAAAATTTGTTGAAGTTGATTTTTGGCTTTCACACGGTGCCATGCATGCATTCTGTCTACTAAAACTAGCACGCATTCTGTCTACTATAATTAGCACGCTGCAACTTTTATTTACAAAAAATGATCTTGTTACAATAATCAAGACGCAAATAATTAGCACGATAGTTTTATACTGTAATTTTATCTATAAATATTTATGAGAACTTTAAGCTATGAATATTTACGAGAATTTTATACTATGAGTATCTCCTATGAATACTATGAAATTTAATAGAACCTACATGTGTATGAAGGTTAGCGGCAAAGTAAATAAATGTAAAAAAAAAAAAAAAAAGGAATTGAGTACCTAGCTATTACGTTTCTGAGTTGGAGTACCTATTTAGTACCCATAGAATAGTTTGAGTACCTAACTGTTACATTTTAAGTTGGAGTACCTATCTCGTACCCACGTAATAGTTTGAGTACCTAACTGTTATATTTTTAAGTTGAGTACCTATTTGGTACCCACACAATAGTTTAGGTACCCATGGTGCATTTTACTCTTTTATCTTGAGAGAGATGCAACATGAACTAATCTGTTAGACTGTTACAGTGTACAATAGCAAGTAGTTTGGCATGCCATTGAATATTTCTTTTCGAAAAACTTAAGGGGGTGTTTAGTGGTGAAATATATTGGGTCGGGCTACTGTAGCACTTTCCGTTTGTATTTGGTAATTATTGTCCAACCATAGACTAACTAGCCTTAAAAGATTCGTCTCGAACTTTTCAGCGAACTTTGTAATTAGTCACTTTGTTTACCTACGTTTAATACTCCATATATGCGTTAAGAGATTTGATGTAACAGGGAACTATAGCAACTTTTTGGGTAGTGCATGGGAACTAAACACCCCCCAGTTAGGTTTGCATGCGTTCAGATTCATTCACACGAAAAAGCCATTCCACATCACGATCAACCTCGAAGTGTATGCAGGAGTTCATGTTACGCTGCGCCTGATATGCTTGCATGCGTTCAGATTCATTCACACGATCGAGCAAGCCATTCCACATCATGTAAAGTTAAAATGACTTATAATTCAGAATCAGAGGGAGTATAACTGATTTAGCTGAAACAATGGAAAACTTGAGATGCGGCAATGAAGCAAGCAACAAAGGTCAGTCGAACATAATGCGCTAGTTAGTATATGTAGTTATAATTATGTACTGTAATGTACTTATTTGTGTTAGCATCTCTTAAAGAAATAAAGAAATTAAGTTTCAGTGTAGAGATTAAACAAGAGGTTGAGTCCATTGATCAAACGCTTCGCGTTTCTTGAACTGACTTTATGTGTCAACAGCTGCAATCTACTACACCTATAAGGATATCCCCATTATTGGTTTATTTTGGAGTTCTCAACCTTCCGATTGGTTCCGTCACCGTGGCGAAGTATAGCATATCGGCGCTTCGCCTTGCCCGCCGGGACCCCGCGCCGTCGGCCCTGTCTCCACCACATCCTAACCTCCACAACGACTTCAATGCCGTCGCCGACCGCTGGCCTTCGCCTCCCCGCCTCCCACGGCGTCCCCACTCGTCGTGCCTTGAAGCACGCCGATGCCCCTCGCCTCCCGTTGCCTCCCTCCCCACCTATCTTCATAAATTGGCCTCCCGATGGCGCTGGACCTCACGAGCTTCCGCCGACGGGGAGGAGCTTCGGCGGCGCTGGGAAGAGAAGGTCGTGGCGTCGGGCCTTTCTCGGGACGGAAAAGATGATGCCGCGTGTGAATAGATCGAGCTCCACGCGACGCAGCTCCCCAATCGCCTCCGTGCTGCGTCCTCTCCCGTAGCTTAGAAGAAGAAGGCTGTTGGCGTCGTTATCGACCATTTTATACCGCCAACTTATGTCTTTTTCAAGGGAAACTTGCTAACCTATGACACATATACCTTTACTATTGACCCAGTTCCACTTGTATTCCGAGAAATATGTTTTTGCGGGACTTATACACGGAATCAAGTGAAAAGATGCCAAACAAAGAACAAAGCGCAAAGCATAATACACATTCCAGAAATGCGCAACCAAGGGGGAATAGAGAAAGCCCAACTCAAGCACGAATTGGACCAAAGCACCCCTAAACTACGGGTCCAGCCGGCCCGTGAACCCACTGCGAAAGATGGACGCGAGGGCAGGGCCAGGCCCCACCGGGCCGGGACTGGTGCAATGGTCCCGGCCGACCGGCACTACGGCGGTTCGCGCCCAAATTTGGCGTGCGACCTCCCACCGACGTTGCAATGACGGTTCCATGGGTGCTTTGGTAAATATCTTAGTCAAACCGCTTTGTAGGAGGTCGGTTTGGGTCTTTCCATATGAGGAGAGACATCTTCCAAAGAGCCCCCTCTCCTTCACCTATAAAAGGAGGTGCTCTCCCCTCATTCAATAAACACACCACACAAGAGCTCTCTCCTTACTCCACTTGTATCTTTTACTTTTTGGTTAGTATTAGGAGCTTGGCAAGATGTAATACAAGATCAAGATCAACTATGGAGGTACTTGGTATGATCCATTTATTGTTCTTCATATCATGTTCTTCATCTTGTTCTTGTTCTTATTATCAATGTAGCTATGCTATGAACTAGAGTATAGTTCCTATGATATGATCTTAGCATATGAACTAGTATATAGTTTTCATGTTATGATCTTGTCATATAGAACTTTATGCTTAATCTATTATACATACATGTTTAGACCAAATCCAAGTTGAGATGTTGAGTTCTACTTAAAGTTAGACTTGGTTGATGTTGGGTTGCGGGTTCGTCGTCCGTCCTTGTGGCGGTTGCTCTGGTAGAAGGACCCCGTTCACGGGTAAGCCTTGTATACACGCTAGAGTATGTAGTCAATGGCGTGACATGGTGTCTAGGCTAGGGGGCTGCCTTCGCTTGCCCTCGCCATGTACGGTTGAGGTGGTAGGCGGCGGTGGTGATAGCCCCGTCCGTCCCTTGTAATCCCCACGTCCCGTGGTCGGGCGTGAGCCAGAAGTTTGAGGTACCGCGTACCGAGGTATAAGCCGGTGCCCGAAGTAAGTCAACTTGACCATGGCTATCTTAACTTAGAATCTCTGATGGTACAATCATGTAGTATACCTGCTCTCTAACATAGCTATTCAGGGATATGCCTTGCTCTAGTTTAGGGTCTTCTTTATCCTTGAGATTGCTCGAATGTGTGTGTCAAGTTATCCTCTATCTACCGTACTTCATCCCTCATTATGAACTTTGGTCTATTGCATAGTCATGTTATTGTGTCCATGTTCCTATTAGAAACATTTACACCATGCCTTCCCCGTGGAAATACGATACCCGAATACTTCCCGGTGAAAGCTACAATGGCATTTCCGTGCGCTTTGCGGAACCCTTTACTGCTTGCGTTAAGAAACGCCAACAAAGGCGGTGCTCCCACTCGGTAATGCGCGGCGTGCGTGCTCGATTCGGCGGCTCGGCGGCCTCTGCGTCGCGTCAGCGGCTCCGGCGCGCGGCGGCGGCGAGCCGGCCCCGTCGCGCTCAAGGCGGGGCGGGCGGGCAAGCTGGTAGGCCTCTGTCACGCCCCACTTTTAATGGGTCGTTAACCTCACGTATTTGCGCCGGGATCACGCACAAATACGTTCATTAGTGTCGGATAATGGTACACGATATAATAGAAATCGAGCTTAGGTAATATAGGAATAGAAAGTCTTACGGTGGCGAATACGTTGTCGAGTTAGCCAACCAAAGCGGTGGATTAACTATGACCAAGTTGCCTCATACTCCACGAGCAACTTGAGCACGGATGGAAACCCGGCAACTCGTCTTCCTCCTAAGCAAACGCCTCACAAACTCCTATGAACGCTGATCGTCTACCTTGACAACGATCTTACCTTGGGATGTGCCGATATCCGTAAAAATGAGGGGTGAGTACAAACGTGCTCGGCAAGTCCAAACCCAGGGTGGTTTGGTAAATTAAGGGTTTTGGGCCCTAGCGAGTCTCTAAAATCGCTCTCGCTAGTTCCCGAGGTTATCTCATATCATCATCTTCACATTATCACAAACGTTAGTTAAAGCTAATCATAGATGTTCAGGCCTAACATTCGCCCATTCCAAGGACGTGGCTATTCGAATAGATTTATATAACTCTGCGAGGGTTGTACAATTTCCCCACACGATAAAGCACGCCTCTTTCCCATCCGGTTTGGTTCCAACAGGCCTAACGAGATCCGTACCCGCTTGGGTGCTACCCTAGGTGTATTGGTATAATCCTACGAAGATTTCTCGGGGTTGGAAGTGGGAAGATCACATAGCATCCCACTAGCACACAAAGATTGGGGCCACTTTCCCCTCGGGCCGCTTTCATCATTCCACAATTCATAATTCATCATAATTCACATAATCAATATCTCAATTGTTTAACGTGGAGGATCACATAGCAACCACGCCAACTGGACCATGGGGCCACTTTCCCCATGTCTGCTCCTGATAGATCCTTGCCTGCGCCGGCCACCTAGGATCGAAATTATACCGCAACCTAACGGGTGTGAATCAAGCCGCCCCATCCCGGCGTGTGGTCGCACGGTAAAGTTAACTAGGTAGAAGGTCTATGAACTGGTCCTTAGGGAGGCGAGTATCTCTCCGCAGGAATCCCTCCACGGCAATTCCCGTAGTAATTCATCTCACTATGAATTACTATCACCCACCTCTTTTGTTGGTTAGGGTTCATTAGGCGATCTCATGTTACTCTTAATTATAACGTATGAGCGTAGATAACGTGGATGAGTACGTCATCCGGCTTAGCTCCATAGCTACGTTATCAGGCTCATACCACTCTATACTAGTCAAATTATCCGTGTGAGCATCATGTCTATTATCGTATGCTTTTCACATCTCATCAACCTATGGGCACCTAGCCCCTCCATAACATCGAGCACGCAGCTCCCTCAAATAATATAGGCACACAGCCATCATCAACATCGAGCACTCACTCATCATAAACATCAAGCACACAAAGATTGCGGGAAGATCACACAAAGATCCGCTCAACATCATCTCATACATCATCGCATACGATAATAGCGCATGACCTCGAGATCTTATTATCATCATCATTATATCATCACTTAATTAAGGTCATGATTAGGGGGGGTAAGGACTTGCCTGGGATGTTCTTACTGATCAAAGACGGCGTCGAATCGGCTCTAGCGTATCTCGGGAAACCTCTAATCCGATCGTCGAAATTACCTCGCGTCGGGCGACAAAACCTAGCTTCAACTATGGCACACAAAACAAGCATAGAACATTATGGTGGTAGTAGGTTAGTTGCATAGATCTAGATTTTAGATAAATTATGGAAGTCGTTTCACGCTAAACGGAGCTAAAATGCATGAGTTATGGGTTTTATAATATTAATCCCTAATTTATCAATTAGGATAATATTATAATATAATTTTATCATGTAATAAATTTGGAACTAATTACATGATAAAATTCTATAAATCAAATCATGAATTTACAAATTTTCTCGGGGAATTTTCGGACATAGGAAATAGGTTTTATAGCTCTCTGTGTACACTAACCGGGTGTACCTAGCGTTTTCCTATGTGTACCCCGACTGTTCTCCATGTGTGTGGGCATGTGGGTCCCAAGGACGCCACTGTGGTAGCCACGTTGGCGCCACGTGGGTCGTGGGCCACAGTCCATGTGGGACGAGGAGGGGAGTAGTCGTAATGTAACCTTCCAAATTACAGGCCCACATGTACTAATTATCGGTTCAACAACCTTTAATAGTCACAAATGTGCACCCGTAACCCGAAAAAGTACTATTAACTATTCCAACCAGGATCCGTTACAAGGTCATTGCAAAGATTACAACAGTTTTTATACATAATCAGAGTAAAACAGCGGAAGGTTTATATATTACAATACTTTTACAACCATTTCTTTTAAAATAAGTTTTACAATATAGAGTAGGAGTAGCGGAAAGTTTATTACACAAATAATACTACTAGACCCTGCCCACGGGTCTCACTACTCACTCCTCATCACTCTCTTCCTGATGAATCGTCATGCAGCACGGTCCGGTGCAAACATGACCTCCTGGTCCTGCAACATGGGTCAACAAACCCTGAGTACGGGAGTACTCAATAAGGCTTACCCGACTAAAGAAAATAGGAGAAAACTCAGGAATGCTGGTCTAATAGGAATCAAGGTAAGGCTTTTAGCAAGAATCAAGGACTCTTTTTGCAGAAAAAGCTTTCTAGAAGTGAATCCTTACTTTCAACATTTTAATTTCAATTTAGTTTCTCACCTACTCTAGGTGATCTTACACTATAGCAAACACTTGTAGAAGTTCCACCATTTATTCCCTCTCTTCACTGTTTCATCATTAAACTACGATGTAAGGGGGAAACCAAGTCTCCATATCCGAGAAGCACGGCGATTTCGAAATCGATTAACCCAGCTGGGGAGTTCTTTCCACACGACATATGTAGCACTTAAGCTTGCATATATCAACCCTTTCCTGGATACTCAAAACGGAACCGCGTCCTACGCCACCCGAGAATACCGTACACCTCCAATCCGGGACTTTAACCCACGAGGGTAACATGTACTCCCGCCATCTCTCCACTCCCAAAGGTCGCGGTTATGCGTTTCCGATTTGACACCCCCAAGATCGAGGCTTACCGAGTATGTGTCCTAACTAGGGTCGACCGTGATGGGATGACACCCATGACGAGCGTGCCATTGGTCCAACGACCTCAGGCGCAGATTGCGTTCCATAGTCTCGGTCCACATTGCTTACAACGCACGGTCCTTAATCGACAAGCCGGAAATACTACACCGAGACTCCATTCTCGATTACAAATTACCCGACCTGGTCTCAATTTCACTATCATATCCCAAGTATGGTTTCATCATATAGCATCCTTTCTCATCAAATGCCTCTTCGGGCTATCATAAGGGACTTATCACATTTTGACTCAAAAGTCTAACTAATATAGCCAAAGCTAAGCATTCTAGCATTTTAGCAAAACAAAGTTATCAAGGTAGATATCGAAATAAACAAGGAATGGTAATGTATCAATTAGGTTGTCACTCAACTCCTATCACCTAATGCAAAGCATAAAGCAAAGGTGATATAAAGCTTTGTAAAAACACAAGAAAATGTTTAAATGAACCGGGGCTTGCCTTGATCGGTGAAGTAACTTGACTCGAACGACGGATCGCGATAATCGAACTCGAATCAACAAGATAACCTTCTTCCGAGGTCCGATCAACAACTTCACGATCTCCTTCGCTCACTATATACGAAGAACGATTGATGCTTAACATGATGCCATGCATATAAACATGATGCGAGAGAGTGCATGAAACGATAAACACTTGAGTACGACTTTTCCTTCACGATAAAGTTGCAACCTAACAAAACCAACTTGTTGAACTACTCTACAAGATATCATCACCATTGTCTAAGGAGTTCTCAAGGACCACTTGATAACGACATGGTTTAGGGTTCACAAAAACAACCCAAAATCTACCTAAAACCCTAAGTTAGAAAGCATTTAACAAGTTGTTTTACACATAAAATAATAGGGCATGAAATAATAAAATTTTTAACTTTCTCAAAACAAGCTCAAAAATTTTGTACAAGTAGATCAAGTCATAAAACAGTACCAAAACAATTTTCATGATTTTTGGATAAATAAAATAATTAATAAAAATCAAGGAAGATGCATTTTTCAATTAAATTTTGTATTTTTAAATCATGCCAAAAGTATTCAAAATTCAAGTTTCAAATTTTTCATGGATAGACATACCCATGGGAAGGCTACATAAAAATTTTCAGAATTTTTAAGCTAGTATTTGAATTTATATGAAATTTACAAAAATCGGACACTATTCATTTGAATTTAAAAAGGAAAAACAAATTTTAAAAAGAAAAAGGTTCTCGGGTTAAAATTGGCCCAACACTGTGTAAGCCCAACACTGTTCATGGCCCAACACTGTTCACCATGGTGGTTTTGTTTTTATTTCGCCCATAACAAGATTCGCCCACCATCGTTCCTCTTTGGCCGGCCGCTTGCTCTCTGATGTTGGCCCAAAGATGTGCATGTGCGGCCATGCGCCACGAAGCGGGCGGGCGCGTGCGCGCCCCGCGTCTTGCTGGCGGCCGTCCGTTCCGGCCCGGCGGCGTGGGTCGAAAGGAAACCAACTTCATAAACGTGGCCAGGGGCTCACCGCGTTCTAGGATCGAACTTGGTTGGGGCGAGCGAGGTTTGAGAGGGGTCGTCATCCGGCGGCAAATGACTGACAATGCCGGCGATGGCGGGCGGCGTTCCGACACGCCGGGGCTTCAACCGCGGAAAACCGACGAGCCGTCCATGACCACGATGTCCAGGTGACGAAAAGGACTAGCCGGTTGGGCGTAATGCTCACCGAATCGGTGGCGACGGTGAGGGTGAGGGCGCGGGCGCCGGGTCCGTTCGGGAAGACGACGGCGCCGCGACGGCGATTTTGGACGACGAGGCGGGCTGTGGCTAGGTTCCGTGAGGTGCGCAAGGAGGTTGCGAGCTGCTTTGGAAACTTGGTTGATGAAAACGGCACGACGGGCGACCCGCGGCGGCGGACGAAGGAGCTCCTGGGCGGCGAAATGGGGAAAAGAAGAAAATGGCGACGACCATGGCCTATTTATAGGAAAGGAGGACATGGAAGGTAGCTAGAGGGTTCACGAAGACGTCCAGTGTGGTCGGCGTCGCGCGGGGCCACGCCGGGTGGACGGCGGCGCGAACCTTGGCGCCGGCAGGTGGCGGGGGGCGGGGTTGGTCGGGTTACTGCTCACCATCAACCCTAACTCTCGAAAAATTTCAAATTACTCCCAAAATTTGAACTGAACTCAAAACTTTCCAAAAAGTAACCCCCTTAATTTTTCAAGATCTACAAATTTCATAATTGGACCATTTTCAAATTCAGCCTCTAAGTTTGACTTTTTTGAAAAGCAGCTCCAAACTTTGAAATTTGAATTCAAAATTACTTTTAAAATCATGTAACAACTTGAAAAACTTTGTACATGACTTTTGTTCCTCTCAACAAGATCTACAAACTAGCTTTTGAAACTTTTCTCAAATTATGCTTAAATTTTGAAATATTGAAAAGGGGGCAATTAGGGTTTGGATAAAATTCAAAATTGCTTTAAAATTTTGAAATAAACTTTGAAAAATCAAAATACCAACTTTGTTCAGTTTTGAAAACTCTACAAAAAGTGCTTTAATGACCATACCCAAAATCTTGATAAATTTTGAAATAAATAAAAGGGGACAAACTAAAGTTTGAAATCTAGGGTTTCCGCCAAGGGGGGACGCTTCCTAATCGATTTCTCTCGCGTCTTTTTCGACCGACATTGCAACCAAGCATAAAATAAACTTATTTTAGTTCAATGCAACACATGGTGGACTAAATATGGATGCTTTGCAATGATCATGATGACATGTCGTTTTAGTGGAAATAACACCGGTGGGTGTTAGATCCTTTCCCTTAAAGAAATCTCGTCCCGAGATTTAAAGTCCTAGGGTTTAGTAACGGCAAATGAAATATGTCAAGCAAACACATCTCTAACTATTTCATAAAACAAGAAGGGGTCTTACATTTACAAGGATTAAGAGAGTGGAAATTTGGGAAAGTTTTCCGTTAGAAAGTCTTCCGATTCCCAAGTAGCTTCTTCTTCCGAATGTTGATTCCATTGGATCTTGTACCATTTGATAGTTCTGCTTGAATGACTCGAGCTTTCGATCTAGAATTGAATAGGATATTCGAGTAGGTGAGATCCGGCTCCAATGTAACGTCTTGAAGTCAACCACTGATCCGGTACTTTCGTAAGCATTTCTTTAATTGAGATACATGGAAGACATCATGCACCGATAATAATCTTTCCGACAATCTAAGTCGATAGGCAATCGGGTCCCCTGTTTTTCCAATATTTGAAAGGGACCAATGTACCGAGGTGCCGCTTACCTTTAATTCAAACGATTCACCCCTTTCATAGGTGACACTTTCAAGTACACAAAATCCCCTACTTCAAATTCCAAAAATCTACGCCTTTTATCTCTGCGTAACTCTTTTGTCGAGATTGCGCTTCTTTTAATTTATCTTGCACAAATCTCACTTTTTTTTCTCAGCTTCTTTTACTAGATCTACTCCGTAGAACCATCTTTCTCCTGGTTCGACCAATGCAATGGGGTTCTACATCTCGCGACCATACGTAGCTTCAAACGGTGCCATTTGAATACTTTCTTGATAATCGTTATTGTAGGCAAACTCTCGCTAATGGTAAACAAATATCCCACTTTTTCTCAATAATTAAGAATATACGCTCTCAACATATCTTCTAAAATCTCGATTCACTCTTTCCGTCCCGGCCCCGCCGTGCGAGGATGATAACCCGAACTATGATTTAGTTTGGTACCAAGTGACTTTTGCATTTGTTTCCAAAATTTAGACATAAACGGAGAACCTCTATCTGTTACAATATGCTTAGGGACTCCATGTAGACCGAAAAATTCGATGGACATATAGCTTGGCATAATCTATTGCCTTATACCTATCATGCACTTGGTAGAAAATGGGCTATCTTGGTAAGTCGATCAACTATAACCCGGATAGAGTTGAACCCTTTCGATGTTCGGGGTAACCCGACAATAAAATCCATACTTGATTTCTTCCCACTTCCAAGAAGGGACAGCAAAGGATGCAATTGTCCCCAGCGGCTTTCATGTGCACAAAATTTTACTCGCCGACAAGTGTCACACTTAGCTACATATCGGGCAATCTCAATCTTCATTTTTGTCCACCAAAATCTCTCGCTTTTTAAATCCCGATACATCTTGGTACTTCCGGGATGAATAGAATATCTGGTTAAATGAGCCTCATCCGTGATTTGTTGACGTAATTCAGGACTCTTTGGTACCACTAATCGATCTTTAAACCATAGCACATCCGACTCATCAATTAAGAAACTAGTGGGTTTCCCATTTCTAACTTTTTCTTTAATATGTGCTATGCCTTTCACCGATCTTCTCCTCGAGCATCAATAATCGATTCTTGATAGTTGATTCTACTTGTGGCATTGGTTACCATGCCATGTTCAACAATTCCGATATTCAATTTCTCCAGTTCGACATAGGGTTTTATCCCTTAGATTGGCTATAAGACAATTACACCGAGGATTCCGACCGAGTGCATCGGCAACCACATTTGCCTTTCCGTGGATGGTAATGCACTTCTATGTCGTAGTCCTTAATTAATTCTAGCCATCTTCTCTCGACGCATATTCAAATCGATTGAGTAAAGATATATTTCGGACTTTTATGGTCTCGTATATACATGACAAGTGTTACCCAACGATAATGACGCTTGATTTTTAGAGCATGAACCACTTCCGCTAGCTCTAAATCATGGGTTGGATAATGCTCTTCATGGCGCTTCGCTTGACGTGATGCATAGGCAATAACTTTGCCTTCTTGCATTAACACACAACCAATACCGACACCGATGCGTCACAATAGACGCGTCAAATGGTTTCTCAATATCCGGTTGGACTAAGACTGGGCAAAGTGGTTAGGGCTTTCTTCAAGGTCCGAAAAGCATGCTCACACTCGGTGACCATACAAACTTGGTCGATTCTTTAACAACTCCGTGATAGGCTTTGCCACTCTTGAAAAATCAGAATGAATCGACGATAATATCCCGCCATTCCAAGAAAACTACGAACCTCATGAACAAATCGTTGGTGGTTTCCATTGAGGATATCTTTCACTTTACTCGGGTCAACTGCAACTCCTTCCGATGATAGCACATGACCCAGAATTGTACTTCTTTTTCAAATTTAAGGCACACTTGCTAAATTTAGCATATAGATGATGGTCTCTCAATCGTTTTAAAACTATTCTCGAGATGCTCGCATGCTCTTCTTCATTCTTAGAATAGACAAGGATATCATCAATAAACACCACCACGAACTTGTCCAGTTCCGACATAAATACTTGTGTGTTCATCAAATACATGAAATGAGCCGGGGCATTTGTTAAACCAAAAGACATAACCAAATATTCATAAAGACCGTATCCGGTGGTAAATGCGGTCTTGAATATCTTCGGGTTTAATCCTAATTTGATGATACCCCGATCTCGATCAATCTTGAAAAGACTTTTGCTCCAAATGCAATTGATCAAAGAGTAAATCAATCCGGGCGGGGTACTTGTTTTTATCGTCACTTCATTAAGTGGACGATAATCTATACACATCCTCAAAGTCTGATCCTTCTTCTTCACAAAAATAGCTGGACATCCCCAAGGTGATGAACTTGGTCTAATAAACCCTTTTCCTAATAACTCTTGTAACTGAAGTTTTCATTTCGCCAACTCCTTTGGTGCCATTCTCGTAAGCTCTTCGAGAGATGGGAGCAAGTTCCCGCTTTCAATTCTATACCGAATTGAACATCTCTCTCCCCGTGGTAATCCGGCAAATCATCCGGGAATACAACCCTGAAACTCACATACTACCGGGATGTCTTTAATCTCCTTAACACAAGTTGCACATACTTTTTTCAACCGCCCTCTTGACAATTGGAAGTTGAATAAGGAGTTCAGAATTTTTCTCAGGTAACTTTACTTTGACAGTTCTATTGATGGTATCTATAATAGTACCGTATTGGTACAGCCAGTTCATACCAAGAATCACGTCTATATCTTGATCCTTTAGAACTATCATATTGGTGGGGAAATCATATCCACCTAATGTTATGGGGATTTGATATACTACTTCTTTAGTACTCATACGTCCCCCGGGTGAGTGTATAATGAACTCATCCTTCATTTCTCCAATGGCTATCGCATTTTTCTCCACAAATGTTTTATGATAAATGTATGCGATGCACCGAATCAAATAATATTATTATCGGGGGTGTCTTGCGACAGGGAACATACCCATCATAATTGGTTCCCCAGAATGTCCTCCACATTGGTGTAGTATACTTTTCCTGGTTCTCTTTTCCCCCCTTTTCCCTTCGATCTTTCTTTAAATTATTCTTGTTCTCGTGGTTGCGGCCGACTTCCGAAGGGACCCGATAACTGGGTTGTACCTTCGAGGATTGGGGCATTCTCGAGAATAATGACTAGGTTTTCCACGCTTATAACAAATGGGGAGTGTGGCTTTGTGGAGTAGGGTTGCGAATGTCGGGGACATTCTACCGACGTGGGGTAGGGGAAAAGCCGGCAGCTGGTCGAACAAATGACTGGCTTGCCTAGGTTGGAATTGTAGTGGTGGACGATAAGAAGGACGGAAATGATTCACGGGATGGTAAATCACTCTCCCCTCGTTTTGATTTGCCACCGAATATCCGAAGATAAATTTTTCTTTTTCTTTTCTTCCTTATGCTCGTATTCCATAAGAATACGATTCTTTTCCTCACAAGATATTGCCATATTTACCACATCATGATAAGAATCCGTTATCACGGATATTCATCATGGCATGAAGCTTTGGATGGAGGCCTCGGATGAACCACTCCTTCTTTCCATCCGAATTCACAAGTTCTCGTGGCATACCGTGGACAGTGATTAAACTTGCCCACATACTTGAAGTACCGAGTCTTCTCCTTTGCTTCAAAGCTAAGAACTCATATAGCTTCTTGGCCATAACCCCTGCTGGAATGAAATGAGCGCGAAATGCATGCTTGAATTCATCCTGTGTGATTTGGTGTCCAAAGAGGCTGCTCGGCTTTTGAAATTATTCCACCAAGCTCCGGCAGTATTCGAAGCTGTTGTGCAAAGAAAAAAGGGGGCTTCGATGATCCGCATGTCATCAACTCAAACTTTTCTTCCATAGCACGGCCAATCATTTGCCTCTAATGGTTCATCGGCTCTACTAAAGATTGGAGGTTTTGTGCCGTTGAACTTTTGGATAAGAAGTCTCATCTTCTTCCTCATCTCGACCCTTGTGGCCACGACAATTGTTCCGACTCGAGCTACTTCGTGTCGACGAGAGTTCTCTGTAGTAGCTTGAACCAGAGCCGCAATGGCATCTGTCAGGTTTGTTGGGACTGGTGGAGGGTTTGGAAGGTCACCCCTATTCTCGAGAGTTGGCAATCGTTGTTGTGTGACATCTGTTTTCAAAACAAAACTATATAACACCCAACCAAGTTTATTGAACTTCAAAAAGAAAAACAAATGTAAAACAACACATATAACTTATTCTTAAAACAAGGTTCTCCTTCTACGTCTACCCAGGGCTCATGTAGGAGGATCTAAAGGTTTAGCAAGAACGGGATTGATATTACTTAACCCAAACCACATTAAAGGGGAAGGTAATATTAACAATTGATTTAAACATGATGCATGAATCGAACCTACGTAACAATCAATAAAAACTTTTTGCATTAAAGATTTTATAAGTAGGGCTTTATATAATGCTACTCCACTTATATCCTTTTTTTTTATTGGATAAGAAAGTTTTTCAATAGATTAAGATAAGAGAATAAGCAATTTGGACCAAAGTAAGAATAAAATTAGTTTGACCCAAATCATTTTGAAGTTTTATAAAAGAATACTACAAGAACACCGTAACGGAGGCTCTCGATGCCACCGTAATGAGAACCTTCAAATTACAGGGCCCACATGTACTAATTATCGGTTCAACAACCTTTAATAGTCACAAATGTGCACCCGTAACCTGAAAAGTACTATTAACTATTCCAACCAGGATCCGTTCACGAGGTCATTGCAAGATACAAATGTTTTTATACATAATCGAGTAAAAAAATGGAAGGTTTATATATTACAATACTTTTACAACCATTTCTTTTAAAACAAGTTTTACAATATAGAGTAGGAGTAGCGGAAAGTTTATTACACAAATAATACTACTAGACCCCCTGCCCACGGGTCTCACTACTCACTCCTCATCACTCTCTTCCCGATGAATCGTCATGCAAAGACGATCCGGTGCAAACATGACCTCCTGGTCCCGCAACATGGGTCAACAAACCCCGAGCGGGGGAGTACTCAACAAGGCTTACCCGACTAAAGAAAATAGGAGAAAACTCGGGAATGCTGGTCTAATAGGAATCAAGGTAAGGCTTTTAGCAAGAATCAAGGACTCTTTTTGCGTAAAAAGCTTTCTAGAAGTGAATCCTTACTTTCAACATTTTAATTTCAATTTAGTTTCTCACCTACTCTAGGTGATCTTACACTATAGCAAACACTTGTAGAAGTTCCACCATTTATTCCCTCTCTTCACTTGTTTCATCATTAAACTACGATGTAAGGGGAAACCAAGTCTCCATATCCGAGAAGCACGGGCGATTTTGAAATCGATTAACCCAAATGGGGAGTTCTTTCCACACCGACATATGTAGCACTTAAGCTTGCATATATCAACCCTTTCCCGGATACTCAAAACGGAACCCGCGTCCCCACGCCACCCGAGAATACCGTACACCTCCAATCCGGGACTTTAACCCACGAGGGTAACATGTACTCCCGCCATCTCTCCACTCCCAAGTCTTGCGGTTGTACATTTCCGATTTGACACCCCCAAGATCGCTTTACCGAGTATGTGTCCTAACTAGGGTCGACCGTGATGGGATGACACCCATGACAGACGTGCCATTGGTCCAACAACCTCGGCAGCGGTGCGTTCCATAGTCTCGGTCCACATTGCTTACAACGAACGGTCCTTAATCGACAAGTTTAAATACTACACCGAGACTCCATTCTCGGTGCAAATTACCCGACCGGTCTCAATTTCACTATCATATCCCAAAGATGGTTTCATCATATAGCATCCTTTCTCATCAAATGCCTCTTCGGGCTATCATAAGGGACTTATCACATTTTGACTCAAAAGTCTAACTAATATAGCCAGGGCTAAGCATTCTAGCATTTCAAAGAAACAAAGTTATCAAGGTAGATATCGAAATAAACAAGGAATGGTAATGCATCAATTAGGTTGTCACTCAACTCCTATCACCTAATGCAAAGCATAAAGCAAAGGTGATATAAAGCTTTGTAAAACACAAGGAAATGTTTAAATGAACCGGGCTTGCCTTGATCGGTGAAGTAACTTGACTCGAAACGACGGATCGCGATAATCGAACTTCGAATCAACAAGATAACCTTCTTACGAGGTCCGATCAACAACTTCCACGATCTCCTTCGCTCACTATACTGAAAGAACAGCTTGATGCTTAACATGATGCCATGCATATAAACATGATGAGCGAGAGTGCATGAAACGATAAACACTTGAGTACGACTTTTCTTCACGATAAAGTTGCAACCTAACAAAACCAACTTGTTGAACTACTCTACAAGATATCATCACCATTGTCTAAGGAGTTCTCAAGGACCACTTGATAACCACATGGTTTAGGGTTCACAAAACAACCCAAAATCTACCCAAAACCCTAAGTTAGAAAGCATTTAACAAGTTGTTTTACACATAAAATAATAGGGCATGAAATAATAAAATTTTTAACTTTCTCAAAACAAGCTCAAAAATTTTGTACAAGTAGAGCAGGTCATAATTTTGTACAAGTAGAGCAGGTCATAAACAGTACCAAAACAATTTTCATGATTTTTGGATAAATAAAATAATTAATAAAAATCAAGGAAGATGCATTTTTCAATTAAATTTTGTATTTTTAAATCATGCCAAAAGTATTCAAAATTCAAGTTTCAAATTTTTCATGGATAGACATACCCATGGGAAGGCTACATAAAAATTTTCAGAATTTTTAAGCTAGTATTTGAATTTATATGAAATTTACAAAATCGGACACTATTCATTTGAATTTAAAAAGGAAAAACAAATTTTAAAAAGAAAAAGGTTCTCGGGTTAAAATTGGCCCAACACCGTGTAAGCCCAACACTGTTCATGGCCCAACACTGTTCACCATGGCTGGTTTTGTTTTTATTTCGCCCATAACAAGATTCGCCCACTATCGTCTCCTACCGAGCCTTGCTTTCTGATGTTGGCCCAAAGACTGCATGTGCCGGCGTGTCGCGCGCTCACCGGGCGGCGGCCCGCTCCCCGTCTTGCGGCGCGGGCGCACGCCCGGCGCCGGCGTGGGTCGAAAAAGGAAAACCAACTTCATAAACGTGGCGGGGGCTCACCGCGGTTCTAGGACGAACTTGGTTGGGGCGGAGCGAGGCCTGAGAGGGGTCGTCGGGCGGCAGCGGCAACAAATGGCGGCGATGGCGGGCGGCGTTCGACACGTCGGGGCTTCCAACGTGAAAACCGACGAGCCGTCCATGACCACGATGTCCGTGTGACGCATAAAAGGACTAGGCTGGTTACGACGTGCTCACCGAATCGGCCGGGCGACGGCGAGGTGAGGCTGTGGGCGGCGGCCCGGGTTCGGGAAGACGACGGGCAAGACGGGCGATTTTGACGACGAGGCGGGCCGTGGCTAGGTTCGGAAGGTGCGCAAGGGAGGTTGCAGAGGCCGCGGGAAACTTGGTTGGATGAAAAAGAAGACGACGGCGACGAGCGACGGCCGCGACGAAGGGGAGCTCTCCGTGGCGCGGAAATGGGGAAAAGAAGAAAATGGCGACCACCATGGCCTATTTATAGGAAGGAGGACATGGGAAGGTAGCTGGAGGGTTCACGAAGACGCCCAGGTGGTCGGCGTCGCGGCGGCCGCCGGTGGACGGCGGATCTGAACCTTACCGGCGGTGGCACGACGGGTTGGTCGGGTTCTTGTTCACCATCAACCCTAACTCAAAATTTCAAATT
The DNA here is from genome assembly GCA_015847255.1 of Hyparrhenia diplandra. Lineage (NCBI taxonomy): Eukaryota > Viridiplantae > Streptophyta > Magnoliopsida > Poales > Poaceae > Hyparrhenia > Hyparrhenia diplandra. The sequence goes on along the minus strand of JADLZK010010924.1, from coordinate 123,458 downwards.
ACTCCCAAAATTTGAACTGAACTCAAAACTTTCCAAAAGTAACCCCCTTAATTTTTCAAGATCTACAAATTTCATAATTGGACCATTTTTCAAATTCAGCCTCTAAGTTTGACTTTTTGAAAAGCGAACTCCAAACTTTGAAATTTGAATTCAAAATTACTTTTAAAATCATGTAACAACTTGAAAAACTTTGTACATGACTTTTGTTCCTCTCAACAAGATCTACAAACTAGCTTTTTGAAACTTTTCTCAAATTATGCTTAAATTTTGAAATATTGAAAAGGGGGCAATTAGGGTTTGGATAAAATTCAAAATTGCTTTAAAATTTTGAACTAAACTTTGAAAAATCAAAATACCAACTTTGTTCAGTTTTGAAAACTCTACAAAAGTGCTTTAATGACCATACCCAAAATCTTGATAAATTTTGAAATAAATAAAAGGGGACAAACTAAAGTTTGAAATCTAGGGTTTCCGCCAAGGGGACAAATTAGAATCTGATTTCTCTCGTCTTTTTCGACCGACATTGCAACCAAGCATAAAATAAACTTACTTTAGTTCAATGCAACACATGGTGGACTAAACATGGATGCTTTGCAATGATCATGATGATATGTCGGGTTTTAGTGGAAATAACACCGGGGTGTTCTGATAATCCGCGGGGGCGTTCCGTTTGGTCGGGGGCCCACGTGCGAGAGAGAGAAGGGGAAACGGCGTGGCGGCGGTGTCATTAGCAACGACGGACGGGAGTTGGTGTCCCCCGTTGACCGTGCGGCCACGGCGGTGGCCTCGCGGAGTTTGGCGAGAATGATGCCGGCTTCTTCTAAGGCTCGCCCGCGGTTCGTGGGATCCCTACCCTCTTCCCCGGGTCTCGACGGAAGGGAACGAGCGCAGGGAGGGGGGGGGCCCCACGGCGGCGCCGTTTATGGCGGCCTCCGGCGGTGGCGCCGGCGACTAGGCAATACAAGGGGAGGAAACGGAAAGTACTAGCTCACGTGAAACGAAAGGGGAACTTCCGGCTACCTAACCTGCACTTCAATCCAGCCCAACGATGCGAGAGGGGCGGGAAGGACGGAGGGGCTCAATGGCGCGGCGGACACCCGATTTGGGGGTAACTCGGATTACCCGAGCAAGGAGAGGGGAGAAGCGGAATGGTGGGGGGAGATGATGTGTTCCAGGTTCCCTTGGAGCTCTGGAGGGAGGCGAGGTCGATTGAGGCTCGGTGGTGGCTATTTATAGCCTCGCCCAGCGGGTGGAGGCGGGCGATTTTTTCGCCGTCGCCGATCTTTCCGTGACCAACCGGTGGTGCGGGCGGTGGGGGTGGGGAGCTAGTGGCGAGAGCCGCGTCGTGACGCGCTTGTTCCTCGTGGTCCGGCCAGGCGGCTGGCCGGGGTGTTCATCGCCCCGGCGCATTGGCGCTCGAGCCCGGCCTCGGGGCGCTCACTGTGGGGATTGATGCGCCCTTTGTGCGCTTGGACTCGGCCATGGCGCGGCACATCCGTCATTGAGCCGGCACCACGTGTCGCGTGGCCTCATCTGACGGCTCGGCTGGGCCAGGCTTGGGCTCGTGGCTCGTCGCGTCGTCTGACTCGGGCGGGGGCCGAGTTTCATGTGCCGGCGCCCGGCCGTTAGGCGTTAGCCGGGCCGGCTTTGTGCTCGTGGGCGGGGCGGGTGGTCGCGTCTTGCGCATCGGGAGGATAGACGCTTGGCCCGTGCGCTTGTCTCCTTGGCCGGTCTTGGCTCGATCGCGAGCGGGGAGCCCGGGAGGGGCCCGGCGTGTCGCGTGCGCTCGGGGGAAGACGACCTTGTGTCGTCTTTGCTCTGCCGGCGAACAGGGGTGGAACGGGCTGGTTTGGCCCGTGGGCTTGTCGAGTGGGCTCGGCTACCCGCCTCTCGATCTTTGGGGCCGGCCCATACGTCGAGAGAAAAGAGAGGGAAAGAGAGAGGCTTGGGCCGGAAGAGAGGGAAGGGAGGGAGCCCATGGCTCATTTATTTCCTTTCTATTTCCTTTCTTTCTTTTCTTTCTTTTCCCATTTCTATATCTTTTTCTCTCTACTTTATTTTCTCATGTATACCTGTATTTCCCCTTACAATTATGCAAGCATATATATATATTTTGGGCCTTTTGTCGAGCGCCATTAATAGACACACACACACACACACACTTGCTTGGAGGGAATGCATGTTGGTATACATGTTTTATATTTCCCCTATTATTCTTCTTTCTCACTTCCATGTATGCTTATACCCATATGTATGTATATACCTTCCTCTTGTATTTATTCAAGTATATATATGTTCTTTAGGATGTATTATTATGCACTCACATATATACTTGTTGGAAGGACATACATATAGATACATGTATTAGTATACCTGCCCCTAATATTTTCCTTTTATTTCCTAGGGCCTACACATTGGTCAAGAGCATATATATATATTCCAGGAATTTACTTAGAGATGCTTGGAATATATATATCTCATGTAGTCTAAGGTTCGTGGATTGATTCCCGAGAGAAAAATTGTAAATCATGTTCATGCATAAATACTTCCATAATTTAAGGTCTAGATCAAGTATACATACCTTGGCCACCATAAGCTCTTCAAGCCAGCAACAAAGGGAGTCTAATTTCTATATGGTGGATTTTGAATGCAAGGTTTTCAAAAACAGGGGTTTGGTTTTGGAAAAGTAGATCAAGTTTTAGTTTATTTCGAAAAGTTTAAATTTTTAGTGAATTTTAAAATGATGCAAAAAAAAAAAAAAAAACACCCTCCTGCTCGCGAGTGCCGGCCTCCTCCACCGTTGGGGACTCCCGCGACCGCGTCTTCCGTCTTCTCTGCCGCGGTGACGCGCTGCTCGAACGCCGGCACGTCGAGGTCCTCCGCGGCGTCCAGCGCGAAGCTGGCGAGGCTGCTGAGGACGAAGCAGGTGATGGGCACGCCCTCCTCGCGGCACGTCGATGCAGTTGACGTCCACCAGCGGCACGGCGGCGACGCACCCTGGTCCCTGAACGGCAGCTCGCGGCGGTTGCCTCCCGAGGTCCATCCGTGCGTGTGTGGTGGGAGTTAATGATAAGGTTGTGCTTTTTGCACAAAAGCCCCTCTATTTTCTGTGAATTGACATGGAGAGGAGCCTCGGTAGGAGGAGATAAAGGAGAGAGAGACCAGCCCAGCCATAAATCGGTTTTTAATCGAATGATTTCTTTCAATGTACTATACTTACGAAATGGTTTGTTGCTTGCCCGTGTATGTGTGGAAATATATTTGGGTGTTTTTGAACAAACATTATCGTCGTAATCGCTAGAGATAAAATATACCAGTAATATGGTCGTTATTTTTCATCAATTTTATTATCCATTTTTATTTAAATTTATCTCTAAAATTCAAAGTGAATACACTTCGATGCATGCATAAGTCATACAACATAAGAAAATTTCCATAGCAACACGCAAGAAATACATTTCTTCATACCCATGCAGCAACGCGGGGAATCCACCTAGTTCCTTGAAGAAGATTGCCCGCCAGGTGATAAACTCTTACGTGTATATTTATTTGTGTTTATTTGTTTGTGCTTTTCTTCCTTGATGTCTTGAACTTCTTGCTTGTTTTATAGGATCTTCAATACTTCTCTGTTATCTTTCTTTGAGATTCATCCTATGGGGCTATATAAGCGAGGCGAGGGGTACCTCCACAAAACCCTAATTCGAGTAGTGAAGATCGGTTGATCGAGTTTCGAGAGATCAAGTCGAGCCATAAACCCTAGTTCTTGAGGGGTAGTTCTAGTTCTAGAAAAATTAGCTACATAATAGTAGATTAGAAGGAGATCCAAGTTTAGGAAGACTTGAGCTTCAGATTGTGTCAAGGTGTTCTATAGGTACATTTATATCTTTTTGATATATTTACTCAAGTTTATCTATGACATTGTTCTTTATCTTATTTATATTATCTATTGCATTGTTTATTGCTTGCCTTAATATGTCTAGTAGAGTTAGATATTTATTATGGATTTCATGCTTAGGATTGTATAGCCTTATTCTTGTAACGTGTAAGATAGGTGTTATAACTTATGTAAGTGTGGTGCTTATATATATTATATCTGTAAATACCCGCTATATGCCGAAATCGTGGGGTAGATCGTAGGGGTAATGACCCTATTGAGTCCTCTCCTAATCCTCCCTCCGTGTATAGTGAATGGTAGGTCGTGTGTGTCGAAAGAAGGTGAATATCTCATTATTAAATCCTTACTAGTTGATGGTCCTTAGGTAGGTAGTAATGCTAACAATGATAGCTAGATGTTTGCACTAATTAGAGTTTAGTAATAACATGTGATGATAGTTACTCATCAGTAGGTTTTTCTTATATTACCCTATATGAGTCCTTACACTAGAATACTTTGATTGAATTGTTATCTTATATTTTATGTGGCTTGATCCACGCATTTATCATTATCATTACCATTCATTATATATATATCGTATCATATTATTTATCATTATTGTGACATTAACTCATTTATTGAGTAGAAGCATTATTATTATTGGTTCATAGCTATTCCATATATAAGGATATTATTAGTGCTATGCATTAGTAGTTTGTAGATGTCTTCCTTGTGGATTCAATACCTAGATACTCTAGGTAAAATGCTACAATGATATTTATTATTTTTTTTTTAAACTGAGCCTTGTTCTATATTCTTTATATTTCTTTTTATTTTCTACCTAGTCGTATTATTCTATGCCATGTTATACTCTCTAGTTGCATAAGATGGACTAACAACCCGCCTTTACTAGAAGTATAGGTTACTCTTTGACTAGTTTATCGGTGGCTTCCATAATACCCGACCTTGTTTGGGGTCATTGCTTTTATAGTGTTTGTCGTAGCTATATTAGTGATGTCATTAAGCGGTGTCAACAAGTGGCGGATCCAGCACCTCACACCCAGCGGCGGCGCCGCGTCCGGTGCGCGGAGGAGCGGCGTGGCTGTAGCGCCACGAACCCGCTTCTCCTGTGTCCATGAGCCGATGCGCACACATCCGCCTTTCATGCCAACGCTGCTCCGTCCAACGAGGGAGGGTGGCGCTGCGCTAACCTAGCGCCATGGGCTGGCCCGGTCCCTACCGCGACGGTGAGGGCGACCTTGCCGGCCACCTGCTAACACACTTTCACGGGGTCCCACCCCAGCCACGAGATGCGGCCACCTCCATGGCGCCTGGCGCGGGCCCGAGGTGCTTAGCCGACCATCGACGCCCGACCCGTCCAATCCACGACGCAACTACGCCATGATCGCTGCACGGATTCGTGCCTTCTATGCGAGAGGGGTCTCGGGCTCGCATTGCCTCGGCGTGGCTAGTCGTGCGACGGCGGACATGGGTGCCCTCATGGCCCATGCCATCCCCCGGCATCGCCCGCCCCGACAGCGCTTGTGGCCCCGCCGCCGCCGAACCCACGGCGGACAAGTCTCTAGTCGCCGTCAAGGGCGCCTTGGAGGATGAGATGGCGTGGTTGCTGCTGCCTCGCGGCCAAGACCGAGTGTTGGTGCCGAGGCACCATCACCAACGTCCCAAGGTCCTCCCTTTCTCCTGACGCAACTCCCTTCGAGCCTGTTTTGGGCGGCTGCTCGACGACGACGAAGGAAGCATAGGTCCGCAGCTGGTGAGCGATATTTCTGCTCGGCCAGTGGAAGGTTGTATTTCTGCTTGTCAGCACCTCGGACGCCCGAGGGGTAGTGTCTGCCCCAACGCCGATGGATGGTGTGAGGTGGATGGGTCGCGTGACGTCCTTCCTCGCCAGGAGTCGCTACCCGGGAGAGTCAAGTGGGGCCTTGCCTGAGCCAACGTCGATGGGTGGCGGGCCAAGGTTTCTTCTTTTTGGCCCACGAACAAGCCCAACAACTGTGCTCTCTCCTGCCGCCCGCACTCCGGCCGGGCAAAGATGGAATCCAGGTTCGGCCAACGACGGCGGTTCCCCGAGCGAGCGCCGCTGCGCTGCGCTTACCCCGCTCGTGCCGACACGCCGCTGTGAGTACCTGTTCTGAGTACTGTTCTCTTCTACTTTCTTTGCATATACTACCGACCTGCACCAGCCGCTCCTCTGCGATCCAGCCCTAGGTAGGATCGCAAATGTGGCGGACGGAGATGCACAACGATATGAAAGAGTTGGGGTAGGTTTGGCAATTCGCTTCGGTTCTGTTTTGGCAGAAGCAGAACCACTGTTATCCGCGATACCAGCCTATATTGAAGAACCTCAGCTTAAATCCCATTCAGTTGACTGAATCTTAGCTTATTTTCCTGCCTTTAGAACAAATATCAACGATAGAGAGAAAACATGAAAGTGAGCTGGAGAGTGCAGAGCATCAATTTTCCCTTTAAGTCAACAATACGGTTAGTAGCATCATTGGTGTTGGAACTGAACGAGCTCAGCTCCTGGATCAGCAATGGCGCCGTGCCGCGACCACTAAAACCCTTGAACACCCACACAAACTGGAGCAGAACACACACAATGGCGCTGCCAACTGCGGCAGCTTTTTCCACAGTTTTCATTCACTTAGACAGATGAATACATGGGCTTGAAGCCCGAACACCCCACCGCCACGACCTGCTCCACGACGCCCGTTTCTTTCGGATCGCCATGGGACACGACATCGTTGCGGGGAGACACTTGGCGGTCATGGTGTGGCCAGGGAACATCACCTGCCACCCGTGATTCTACGCCTGACAAACTAACTGCAACACTAACAAAGTTCAATGGAATTACAAAACGTTCATGACTCAAAACTTAAACAGAAAACAATGGTTTATAATTCAAGCTACAATACACACTCACGTCATTACTTTTGCTTCAGAAACCTGACAGCTCAAATGTGCTATTTTTCTTTCTTGTTAGGCTTGATCTTGTTTAACTGCAACCATTGAACTGCAGTTTGACTTGATCTTGTTTAACTTCACAACCACGTCACTCACTGGGATCCTTTCATCAGGTGCAGCACTTGAACAAAGCAAGGCCAAATCAATTATGGACGCTAGGCAGGTATTCAAGATGCTGAAGTTCTCAGGAGGTTTACTTGCGTCTTGAATACCATTATTAAGCTCCTTTTGTATGCTACTGTCAACGACATTTGTGAGTTGATGTGGGAATGCTTGACTAACCCACTGCCTCAAGCTGATGTCACCAACAAACATGGAATCGGTCGGCCTTTTCCTCATGAAGACTTCAAGGAGAACAATTCCATAGCTGTAAACATCACTGGCCCGTGATGCTTTTCCTGTTGATCCGAACTCTGTTCAATCCATGTCAGAAGAAAGATGGTTAGCTTAAATAAGTATAACAATACATATAGTGTCATGTGTTGCAAGAGGAACTAACAAAATACCTGGAGCCATGTATCCTACAGTTCCGGGCATGCTTGTTAATGTGATGGAGTTGTTATCTCCAACTAGCAACTTGGAAATGCCGAAGTCAGAAACATGTGCAATCATGTCCTTGTCAAGCAATATATTGCTTGGCTTTAAATCACAATGCAGGACAACTTCAAAATGCTGGTGATGCAGATACTCAAGTGCCATTGCAACATCCAGCATGATGCCAACCCTTTGGAGGAAACTGAGTTGCCCCCCATTATTTGAGTACAACCAATCATCCAAACTACCATGAGGCATATACTCAAGAATTAGTGCTTTGAAGTCAAGATTGGAACAAGTGCTAATTATCTTCACCAGATTCCGATGTCGAGCCATTCTAAGTGCACTGCATTCTTTGTCAAAGCTCTTGGAAGCTGATTCGTGCTGCATGTTTAGTACCTTTACTGCTATCAAAGATCCATTATCTAGTTCACCTTTGAAGACCTTACCAAAGTTTCCTTCCCCTAGCAAATTATCATCCGTGAAGTTGCTGGTTGCACGAACAAGTTCATAGTATGAGATCAGCTGATAATTCTGCAAGTCTGTGACTGAGGGTTCTAGCATCTGTCTTTGGTTGTTTGCCTTCGTTTTTACCAACATATACAAGAACACAGCTAAAACGAAACATGCCAGGAATGAAGGTAGTAAAACTTTTATCAACAGGCTTTTGGGTCGCGAATGATTACGAGTGTCCTGGCACTGTGCTATACCTAGGCGAGGAAGGCCACACAGCGCATTGTTCCCCATCAATGATTTGAGTGTGATATTTGAGAACACTCCTCCTTCTGGTATCTGTCCTTCCAATCTGTTAAAAGAAAGGTTCAAGTTGGCAAGGTAAGTGAGATTGGTCAAGGATTTTGGGATGGCACCAGAAAGTGCATTGGAGGATAGATCCAATTCCTCAATATTAAGTATATTGCCAAATGAACCTGGTATTGATCCTTGGAATAAATTTCTGGACAGATTGAGATATATCATCATGCGGAGTTCACCCAAGGAAACTGGGATGTCACCTGATAGCTTGTTTCCTGATAAATCCATGCTGGTAATTGCTGCTAGTTTTCCAACATCAGCAGGCAGGAACCCACTTAAAGAGTTTTGTGACAAATCAAGCTCAATAAGTTTCTGAAGACCCCACAGACTTGTTGGTATGGTTGAAGACAATGAGTTTTGGGATAATGTCATAATTTGCAGCTGGCTTAGACTACTGATATTGCTTGGAATTGGACCAGTTAGTTTATTGCTGTCAAGACGTAAATGAACCAGGTTTGTTAATCCACTGATTTCTTCTAGGATGGTGCCAGACAAGCTGTTGTGGGAGAGGTCCAATTCTTGGAGATTGTTCATTGCAGTGATTGGTGTAGGGATCTTCCCACTCAGGTTGTTTCCACCAAGATACAATTCTAATAAGTTCGTAAGGTTAGCCAATGTACCAGGGATGCTTCCATTGATGTTGTTGTTAGCTACTTGAAAAGTTTCTAGCAGCGTGCTAAGGTTTCCAATTGAAGTTGGTAGCCTCCCTGTGAACTCATTGTTTGCTATGCCAATGGTAGTCAGGCTTCTGCAGTAGGATAATGCAGCTAGGAAATCTAGATTCCCAGAGAGATGGTTATCATCAACAAAGATGCGACGGAGATACAGCAAGTTGCTAAATGACATCGGCACTGATCCTGTCAATCTGTTTCCAAGTAAGTCTATTTGGGTAAGGTTTGATAGATTGCCTATCGATTCTGGTATGATACCAGTTATTTGGTTGTTTGCAAGACCTAGAAATCGGAGGTTTCTCAGCTGTCCTAGTTCTGGTGGAATCTCCCCTTGTAGATTGTTTTCACTGAGGTCCAACACAACAAGCACGGTATGCTTGCTCAACTCAACTGGGATCATTCCACTCAGGTTATTCATTGCCAAGGATATCGCGGTAAGGCTTGGAAGTGTTGCCAGCCATGACGGTACAAAACCAGTGAAATTGTTCACACCAACATAGAGTTGGTCAAGGTTCTTACATGTAGTGAGTCCTAAAGGGATTGGCCCGTTGAAACGGTTTTCTTGTAGAACCAGCGTTTGCAGCATAGGGAGATGAAAGGTCTCATTTCCCGGAATGGGACCTGAGAGATTGTTCCGTCCGACAGCTAGTACTTGAAGCCGCGAAATATTAAACAAAGAAGGTGGCAGAAAGCCCGAGAAAAGATTTTTTTCCAGGACAATCGCCTCCAGCTTTAGTAATGAGCTGACACTATCAGGAATTGCTCCTGTGAACCTATTAGAGCCAAGATGGATTTCACTCAAATTGGGTGTGCTGTTGAACAGGCTCTGCGGAATTGGTCCGCTTAGATCATTATGTTGCAAGCTTAACAAATGAAGGCTGTGCAAATTTTGCAATTCATGTTGAATCCCCCCAAAGAAGTTATTGTAAGCAAGATCAAGAATCTCAAGCTTAGTGATGTTGCCAAGGCTGCGAGGGATGGTACCTGACAAGCTGTTGTATGATAAATCAAGAGTTTGAAGCCAGGGCAGACTGCCAAGCTCGTTTGGCACGGGACCCATGATGCTGGTGTTGCTGAGGACAAGGGTCGAGAGGAAAGAGAGATTACCAAGCTGTGGCGTGATGCTGCCCTGGAGCGGCACGTCGCTGAACTCAAGGCTAGTGACGCGCTGCCTGCTATCACAAGAGACCCCCGCCCACGAGCAGAATGCTGCAGTAGCAGTCCAGTTGCTGGCAAAGGATACCATGGGGGTCCTTGAGCATTGCTTTGAAGGCGAGCAGTGCAGCAAGGTCTGTGGTGTTGGATGGTGGTGGGGTGAGTGCGGTGGCGCATGGTGCGGCGACGGCGAGTAAGATGAGTACCATGGGGATGCGGATGAAGAAGAAAGAGACCATTTTGGTGACAGTCGGCTATGAGTAATAGACAGAATATGGATGTGATGACTTGACTACTGATCTTATACTTATAAGCAGCTCTGGACGTGCAATTGGCTCAAGTGGGTGGAAACGTACAGCGATCTAAAGCCAACTTGTTGAATAAGGTCAGGAAGCAGTTTCCTTTTCTTAGTTCCTGCTCACGCTGTTGCTTCGAAGAAACTGCTTTCAGACATACCGTACCAACTAGCAAGCAACTTGTGCTAAATTAAGCCTCTTTATTCTACCCCACATTGGATATACTTTCATCCGTTCCAAATTGTAGTTCACTTTGGCTTTTCTAGATCCATTTGTTTTGCTATGTATCTAGACATAGTGTATAACTTAGGTGCATAGTAAAATCAATGTATTTAGAAAAGCCAAAAGTGAACTACAATTTGGAACGGAGGGAGTAAGTATGTGGGTTTGGTACAGTTCATGTTAGGCTGAGACTGATAGGCTTGCACGCGTTTAGATTCATGCACACTAGCACGCCATCCCACATCACGAGCAAGCCATTCCACATCATGATTTTAGTCAAACTTAGGATGTAAAGTTAAAATGACTTATAATTTAGATTGGAGGGAGTATAACTGATTTAGCTGAAACAATGGAAAACTTGAGATTCAGTGTGGCAATGAAGCAAGCAACTAAGGTAGTTATAATTATATACTGTAATGTACTTATTTATGTTAGCATCTCTTAAAGAAACAAAGAAAATAAGTTTCAGTGTAGAGATTAAACTAGAGGTTGAGTCCATTGATCAAACGCTTCTGCGTTCAACAGCTGTAATTCCTTGAAGAAGATTGCCCAGCAGACTGATTAACTCTTCTGTGTATATTTATTTGTGTTTATTTGTTTGTGCTTTTCTTCCTTGATGTCTTGAACTTCTTGCTTGTTTTATAGGATCTTCAATACTTCTATGTTATCTTTCTTTGAGGTGTTGATTCCTTGATCTCCTCGTAGCCTAGCTGAAACCCATCTTTGCATCCATATAGTACTGCAAATGTTGTTTGTCCTAATGATAATATTGTTAGCCTAGCTCAAATCCATCTTTGCATCAGTAGAATTAGTATACTTTATATACTGCAAATGTTAGTTCTAATGATAATATTGTCATTCAACTGGCAAAATAACTATCTTAATAGGGTTCATATTTCTTACATATGCTAGTAATTAACTTATGTCACCTTGACGGTTAAAACTTAAAAAGAGAGGTGCATTGGGTAAAGTGGGATATAAACGATAATTTCTTTCATGCAAAATGTTTTTAGCTACTCTCGTTCACCCTTCTTCTGGTCGAAGTTTCAGTTCTCCACATTTCATTCATCTGTATTTGCTTGCTGTTTCCCATTCCCTTTTTGGATTGTAAAAACGAATTATTTCTACCGATCAGTCGTTCAGATAACGACTGCATGTAGCAAAAAAATCTTACTCCTGATTAGGTTGTACAAGGAAGAAGGTGATATGTAAATCACATTAGGTTTCCTGAGGTTTACAGCAAGAAATATGAAGTATATTTCTCCTTTTGTATGTTTGACAAAAATTCCTTCATGCACAAGAAGGGTCATAGCAGAAATGGTTGCTGGTGGCTCAACTTTGGTCATCATCGCCATCCAGCAGGGGCTCGACCCGCCACTCGCTGCCATAGTATGAGTTGGGCAGGCCGAGCCAGAACTTGAAGGCCTCGGCGGCACGCTTGCGCTCCCGGCGCCGGTCCTGGCGCGCTTGCGACGCGTGCTTGCTGGTGAACATCCTCGAGTGCATCTCGATGTACATCTTCTTGTACTTGGTCTTGTTGGGCGCGATGCCCTTCTCCTCCATGCACGCCACGATCTCCAGCGCCTTCTTGAAGAAGGCCGCCCTGACGCACACGTCCGCCAGCGCCCCAGCAGCTCCTCGTCGGCCTCCTCCAGGCACCGCTCCTTCACCTCGTTCCACAGCACCAGCGCCTCCCCGGCTTGCGCGCCGTCGCGATGCCCTTGGCCAGGCTGCCGTACGTCGCCACGTCCGGCTGCACGCCGCGCTCCTTCATCCTCTCCACCACCTGCTTCGCCGTCTCCACCAGCCCCACCCGGCAGTAGCCCTCCACCAGCATGTTCCACGCCGCCCTGTCCACCGTCACCCGGGGTCCCGCTCCATCTCCTCGAACACCTTGTGCGCCACCTTGGGCTGCCCCGACACGGCGAACGCCTTCATCAGCGTCGTGTAGCTCACCGTGGACGGCGCGATGCCCCGTGACCGCATCTCGTTGAACAAGGCCAGCGCGCCCGCGCTGTCGTCGCTGAGCACGCACCCGTCCATGAGGGTGTTGTACGTCACCACGCCGGGCTGGATGCCGGCGCCCGTCACCATCTCCTCAAAGACCTCCCTGGCCTTGCCCATCTGCAGCTGCTGGCAGTACCCCTTGAGCAGGACATTGTAGGTGACGCGGTTGGCCGGGACTCCGGCCGCGGCCATCTCGTCCAGCACGGCGTGCGCGCGCGCCACGTCGCCGGCGCCGACGAGCGCCGATATCACCGTCGTGTAAGTCACGTGGTCCGGCCGGCTTGCGGGCGCCGTCCGCGCCTCGTGCTGCATCGCGCGCAGCACGGCCACGACATCGTCGACGCGGCCTGCGTTCATGTACCCCTTCATGAGCGTCGTGTACACCCTGGCGTTGGGCGGATAAGCCTTGGGGAGCAGCGGCACCTCGTCTGAGCACTGTCCCTGTCTGACAATGTCGTCGAGCAGCGCGGCACCCTCCTCGACGCCGTCGGTCACGCCGTCGCAATCCATAGCGACGGCCCGGAGCAGTAGGCATATGTCTCTGCGCTCTTCCCGCATCGCCTGCACGATCCTCTCCGCCGTGGCGATGTCGCCGAAGCCGACGAACGCGGCGACGAGAGAGTGGAAAGTGGTGGCGCAGGGGGGCGAGGCAGGAGGAGAGCATGCGCTCGAGCACGCGCGCGACGAGGTCCTTCCGGCCGGCGCGCGCGCACATCTTGATGACGACGTTGTAGGTGAGCGCATCTGCGTCGGCGGTGCTCCACTCGCTCATTGCGTCGAACAGCTGCCGGAACCGGCGGCAGTCCCCGGCGTCGGCGCAGGCGCTGAGCGCCGCGTTGAATGCGGCCGCGTCGGGGAGGCAGGAGGGGAGACCAGCTCCGGTGGCGCGCGGCGGAGGTGGCGGAGGACGGCGTCGAAGAGGCGGAGCGCCTTGTTTGGCGGCGTGAGGCGGGCGACGGCGGCCGTGTACGCGCGTCGGTCGGGGAGGAGGCCCTGGCGGAGCATGTAGAGGAGGAGGGAGTGGGCGAGGCGGGCGTCGCGGGAGCGTGCGGCGGCCGCGGCCGCGAGGGAGAGCGAGTTGGCGTCGAGGGAGGTCGAGGGCGCCGCGGGCACGGAGGCTCTGGAGGAGGCTGGCGGCGCGGGAGAACGCGTCGGGGCCGTTGGAGTTGAAGGAGAGCTGCGCGAGGAGGCGTGAAGCCGTGGTGGGCGAGGAAGGGGAGGGCAGAAGGCTGCGAGGCGAAGAGGCTGTAGGCGGCATCGGTGTCATGGGCGCGGAGGAGCGCCAGGAGGGCGTCGTCGGAGGCGTCATGGTCAGGCGCGTGGGTGAGTGGTGGGGTGGAGGTAGCTGGGGACAGGGCGGTCGGTGGCGGATGGAGCCTCTGGTGCTGGTTGCCGGAGGAGGAAGAAGGCGGGGAGAATGAGCACGAGCAAGAGCAGGTGGCGCCACCGGGGAAGGCAGGATGGGGTTGGAGGAGCTGGAGCGAGGAGCGCGTGCAGCATAGCATCCCTGGAGTTGGTAGTGGCGCGGCAATGGCCGTATCCATATTCGGTCTGGTTTGTTCCGCCGGACGACGGCCGGAGGGGAAGGAAAGAAGAAGAAACGGCACCGGCAGCAGCGGCAGGAGACGGGTGGAGCGGAGAGGATGAGGATGACGTATTGACGTGGCGCAACCAATGCAAACAAACAAAAACAAACCATTGGCTCCAGCTCAGCCATATCGACTGAGACGAATTCAGCTACAGACACACACGTGCGTGCTCAAAAAGTTACTCCCTCCGTCTTGAACTTGAACTTCATTTTGTGACCATCCGTTTATTCAAAAAATATTTATTCAAATTATAAAATAAAATAATCAATATTCAAGTATCTTCATTGATAAAATAAGTCGTAAAAAAATAAATTATATTTGTGTAAAAAATTTGAATAAGGCGAAGATCGAATAAGATGGCAGGGCGAAAACCAGGGGTGACAAACTCGATGGGACGGAGGGAGTACCATTTTTTAACAGGGATTTTTGGACAAGAAGTGAGAACTCTGGAATCATAAAGCCTAGAACACCAAATCTGCAGAGCCATCTGAAACTGCAAAAGCATTAGGGGTGTTCAGTTGCGCTACAGAACAAAAAAAAAAAAAAGTCTTCGTCACATCAAATCTCTTAATGTATTTTTGAAGTATTAAATGTAGGTAAATAAAAAAAAACGATTACACAGTTTGGTTGAAAAGTCTTGAGATAAATGTTTTAAGCCTAGTTAGTCTATGGTTGGACAACAATTACCAAATACAAATAAAAAATGCTACAAGATGCTCAACTCAAAATATTTCACCAACTAAACACCCCCCTCAGTAGCATTTTGCAGGTGCCTGCTCCAATCAAGAGGATACTAAACTCTCTCTGATCCGTGCGTCCCTAGCAGCCACATCTTTCATCGACACCCTCTCATCAGGCGAGTCACACGAGCACTGTAAACCCAGGTCCAATATCTGCGCTAGGCAGCTCCAGGCGCTGGGAGATCCTTCGCAAAGATGACCAGCCGGCGCGTTGGACATCTCCACTGCTTGTTGCCTCCTCGTCTGGAAGAAGGATGTTATGGTCCACGACATGAGCAAGTCGTCTTGACGGAATAGCTTGGCTGACCCACTCTCTCAGGCTTAGCTCTTCGCTGAACATGGTGTCCGTGGGCTTCTTCCCAGTGACGACTTCAGAAGCATTATCCCATAGCTAAAAACATCGCTTTTCTTGACGCTTTACCGGTTGAAGATACACTCTCCGTCTACAAATAAGTGCACTTCTTTAACTTTTTATCAAACTTGTTTGGCCAATTCGCCTTATTTAATTTTTTTAATAAATATAACTTATTTTGTCATAACATAAAAAATATCTCTAATGATAAATTAAGTTATAACAAAATGAGTAATATTTATTAAATTTTTTTTTTTTAAATAAGGCGAATGGTCAAAATAAGAAATATGAAAGTCAAAAAGAAGTGACTTATTTGTGGACGAGAAAGAATACTACTGTTATGTCAGTTTCACAGCCAAGTAAACAAACCGAGACATTGTTAGTGATGTGATGCAGCACAGGCGATGAGATATATAGCATGAGTTACTATCAAGTTGCAGGTGGAGGTCCAGCCACTAATTGATAAGATCGGAGCTAGGCTACCAGGGTGAAAAGGAAAGGCTACTTGCCACTGCAGGGAGGGAAACATTAGTCAAGACAGTGCTCACAGCCCAACCCATCTACCATATGACAACGTTCCCGGAACATAAATGGTTGATCAAGAGTATTGACCGTTTGAGACGTAGCTTTCTAGCGGGGCGAAACTCCAGACAAAGTATACGGAGGACACTCGATCATCAATTGGCCAACGACATGCCTCCTAAAGTTAAAAGGGGGTTAGGGATCTTGGATCTATGCTTTTGTGTAATTAAAATCTTGGATCCTGTCCAACGACAATATGGTATGCTTTAGTATAAAATTTTTTGTTTTTAGCTTTAGATCTATGCTTTTGTGTAATTAATTAAAATAATTTGTAGCTGCAACTTCCGTAATTATTTTGTTGGACTAAAGCATAGAATATTATATATTCATGTGGAGTATAACAAAATTTGATTTTCTATTTTATAATTTTTTGTGATTTACTATGATTTTTCAAAGATTAACCGGAATTTTTGAAAAAAAGGAAAAGACAAAGTCATCGTACTGCAACAAACCCGTTGTCACTGTAGCAAACCGTGGCTATTGTGGCAAATTCGCCTTCAAAAGGGAGGTAATTTGTATGGTTTGAACAGTTGAGAGGGATTTTATTTGTTCGGTTTTAGAGTTAAGGGAGGAAAAGTGAACTTTCGTGATAATGGGGGATGGAATACAGACTTTTTCCATAACAAAATAATGATAGGTGGGCTGCCGGCCCAACGTTGCCTAAAGCCTTAAGCTATGAAGCCCAGTGTGACAATCCCAGCCCGTCCCACGCCCCCAAAGGTCCATCCATCCGTCGGGCTCAGCTAGTAAAATCTCCTACCAGCGGCGCTGCGGCGGCGGCGGCGGTGACAGCGATGCGGCTGCTCTCTGCTGGCGCCTCGGCGTCGGCGTCCCGGCTTGCATCTCCTCTTTTCTCACACCACCGCGCAAGGACAAGATGCGTCCCAGCAAACTCCTTCGCCTGTCGGGCAGCCTCCTCATCAGTCGCGGGCACAGGCGACGGCGGTGCGCGGAAGCCGTGGCTCTTCGTCGGGCTGGGTAACCCCGGAAAGGTGTACCAAGGAACTCGCCACAACGTAAGTGCCTTATCTATCATGTTCGTCGTTAGAGCTTCCGGTTTCCACGGTTTCCACAGTGGGAACTCCAAAATTTTGGTGTCTTAAACTTTTGAAGACAAAGGTTGAAAGGTATCGAAATGTACTAGTAGGTACTATTAAGGATGTAAGAAGGGTATATGCAAATTTGAAACTTGATTCGTCGACTTGGTTTCTTGTTACAGAATGAGAGAGAAACGCTAAAAAAGAAACACTAAGGTGCTGTTGGTTCAGAAATGCAAATGGAAACGTAAATGTAATCAGTGGACACAGTTACCGATTCCAAAATGGATGATTCCTCGTTTTGTTTGGTTCAGCGTGGGAATGGAATGAGCAACAGCGTTAATAGATAACCTTTTTGTATGGGAGCGGTATCACGTCTCCGTGCGTCCATATCGGATGACACCATAACTCTGCTTGAAACAAACAAAAAGCAATGCAAATGAATAACGATGGAATCAGATTACGTTACAAAAGTTTCGACCAAATGTGTTGTAAAATGTATGATTTGTAGTCAGAGAGCAGATTTTCTCTTTTGTCCAGAGGACTTTTTATTGTGTACTGGTATAATTTGAAAATAGAAACTCCAATGTACAACATTTGTATGGAGTTGAGAATTTGAGGTCATGTCTAATTACTCTCAGGTTGGATTCAAAATGATCGATGTTATAGCAGAAGCCGAGGGTATATCTCTGAGCAGTATGCAGTTCAAGGCAATGGTTGGAAAAGGTAATAATCACACCAAAATATTTTTCTTTACATGAAGTATTATATGTGTTGAAGTTTGTAATGATAATCTTCATAGAATATTTTCAAGAGCTAAACTGTGTTCCAATTCCTTCCTCACTTCCTTTCGCAATTAAATTTGTCACAACCTGAAAGAGTTTTTACAACAGTTGCAGTCTACATGTGGCCTTCGGATACTCTTATAACGAGGATCTCTTGGCATAAATGGGGACCTTGCGCTAAATTCTAAAATAGGCCCTAGCAACTTAGCAAAGTAGAATAGTAAAGGAAAAATACCGTATTACATTGCAACGATCAAGAATTTTACGGATTTAACTCTTGGTTGCATGACCTATCCATAGCTCCTTTCTAATATTAAGTTCTCTACTTTTTACGCTTTGGTAATTCGACTCATATTTTTCTAGGCTGATTTGCAGAAGAAATGCTTTCGATCTTAAAACACTTTCGACGCCTTGACAAGTTCTCTTACACACGAATATGTAAGATAAAAAAAACCAAAATTGAGGGATATGCGTTGTGCGTATATCAGAGAACAAACAAGCTACTACTAGTTCATACAAAATACTGAGTACAATTGAAGAGAAGAAAAGGAAATTATGTTGTTAGCTTGCTGGATGAAGATGCAACCAGCAGCGCAGCACTTGCTGCCCTTTTGCTCAGCATGTCAAGTAAAGTGGACCAGCACCAGGCCATGAGCAGCCTGCAGCGAGCAGGATGTCCTACTCTTGACACCGTCCATGGCCTCACAACGGACAGTGACATAGCTTCACGCTGACACGTATGGCCCATCACCCATGCCGCTGAGACGCCAGACGCTGATCAAGATTGGGAGAAGAAAAGTCAAGATGAAAGTTTAACAAGTGCTTCCACTTGGGGATTTGGCTTTGTGATGTATAGTACTTGGCTACTTGCTAGATTTTTTTATAAGATTAATAGGTCTGATGGCTGCAACTTTGGATTTGGGGCCCCTGGAAAACGGAGGCCCTTTGCCGTTGCACAGGTTGCACTCCTGTAGGGACGTCCCTGTCTATAACTGAATATTGAACATTACGTAGATGCATTATTAGTTCTTTATAATTCCGTGCATTCTTGAAAGCATTCTTCACTAAAATTGATTCATTTTTATCCAGGTCGCATCGGTGATGCACCTATTATGCTTGCCAAGCCACAAACCTTTATGAATGCAAGCGGTGAGTCTGTAAGTACAATGATTCCAGTGAAACATTGAATGTTATTGTAGTATTGTTCCCTTTTTGTATCTTTTTTTACACAGATTGAGTTATGTATAGGTTGGGCAGCTGGTTTCATATTTCAAAATACCACTTAATCAAATCGTTGTGGTAAATGTTTACTCTTCACTAGCTTCATTTCATAACAGATCCCTATAAATGTCATTGTCACCTTGCAAAATCACTATTAACTAGATCATGTTCTTTTCTTCTCTGCAGATGTATGATGATCTGGATTTACCGTTTGCAAAACTGCGCCTGCTGCCAAAGGGTGGGCATGGAGGACATAATGGGTACTCCATTTGTCATCTGTTTTCTGATACCTGTTCCATTTATAGCTTATTAGTCATTATTTCAGTGTTCTTTCTAATACAAATTCTGATGAAGACCACATAGTTTTGGAGGCAGATAATTGTTCCATAGTCTCAAGCTCATCCAAGAGAAGGATATTTGATAAAATGATTCATTGATTTGTACAGTTCATCAACACAGTATCAACTGTACATTGATGTTTAGAAACTTGATTATAAAGTGCCTACCTGCTACCTGTTACATAATGCAGCAGAGCAGCATTAAAACTTTGGCAACAACTTCATTTGTAGTTTTATTGCTTTGGTTCTATAAGTAAAGAGTCCACACTCTTTTTATTCATAATTTCGTGGGTTCTATATCAATGTGTAAATTTGGACATAATGATTGCACTGACTTTGCGACCTTCCCATCACTGTCGTTGTTAGCTTCTTTCTGTACTTACCATTTGGCCACCATTTGCAGGATGAGAAGCATTGTCAACCATTTGAAACAAAGCCGTGATTTTCCACGCCTACGAATTGGTATGCCCCTTCTCACTCCTTTTCTCTTCAGTTGCTAGAATGAACATTCCTGATCATATTTGGTAGGCATTGGACGACCACCGGGAAGATGGATCCTGCAACTTTTGTTCTACGACCTTTTAACAAGAAAGAGCAAGAAGAGGTTTTTCACTATGACCTGTACCTTACAGATATTCAGCCAATTTAGCAAACACATAATTGGTGTTTCATTTTGATCCATGCAGAGATAAGAAAAGGTAACGAAATCGATCTCTTTATGCAGCTTGATTTCGCGTTGCATAGGGGTTTGGAGGCAGTGAGAATAATGGTGCTTGAAGGATTCAACAAAAGCGCAACTTACGTGAACACTGCACAGTCATCCGAAATGCTAAACAGATGATGGCTCCCCATAAACAGCAGTGTTCGACATAATTCCCATGCGAAAGAGAGGCGAGATTGGAAAACTGCAGCAAGTCACACTGCAGTCAGCTTCACCTGATGCGCGTCAGCCGTCTTTGCTGACAGCTGAACTGTTTAGTTGGAGCATACTGTGATATGAATAATCTAAGTAACTGCGCATCCATGATCCCATAATATTCTTCTGTATTATATACTACTGTACCTTCTTGATTTCATATGTTGCGTTCAAATTTGAAATATCGAGAGAAAAAAAACTATGTACCGTACGCCTTGAAAATCGACACTTTGCTTAGTGCCTAGTTTCAGCTTGTACGTACTCTTTTGATCCATCAATGTTGCTTGTATATTGTCTACTCTCTTCAGCAGTATTGCATTTTTGCTCGTGCTGGGTTGGCAACAGTTGGTGGCAGCCTCCTTCCCTTTAGAGCACGTGTGACTAGCTTAGCATCCTCCATCCAGGGATATTTGCATCCCTCCAGTCCAGATCGAAAAACGATCAGAACACGGAGTATGCTTTTATCACATCCTCTGATGTGAACCTTTGTGGTGGCCTCGATGGTTCAACGGGCCCATGCAAAATCCGGATCCAAAATCCATGGGCAGCGCTCGTCCTCTCGCTCTCGATTCTCCACGTTCTCAACATGCGATGGATGATTGGATGCTTTCCATAAAGGATAGGCTATACTCACTCCTTGAAAAGCACGCGAAAATAAGGTAATTGCTCGCTAAAATAGCTACTCTGTGCGGTTACGAATTTACGCCCCTTGAGCACTTGAAAAGCGTCAGTTGAGCACTGAGAGCACTGAGCTCTCATCAGCCAACCTCCAGCGTGATACGACGTGCGTTCAGCTGAGCCCAACGTGAGATTCTCGTAACGGAACGGAGAGCGTACCGTAGCAGCTCGGCGAACCAAAAACCGGAACCGGCCCGAAGCCGAACGCATCGGGCCTTCGACAATTTGCCGCTAATTAATGTCCAGACCGGCTGACCAACACGACTTCCCCTCCCAAAAGCCTAAACCCTCGTCCACGTCACCAGCGCCCGCTACCCCGGTCCCGCGCCCCCATTCCCCATCCTCTCTTGAGCAATCTCGCCGCCGCGCCGCCAAGCCTCGACGCACCATGGCGACCTCCACCGCGGCCTCCTCCCTGTCCCTCCTCTTCTCCCACCCCACCCGCCAACCATCCGTGCGGGGCCCGCCGCCGGCTCCCACCTCCGCCTGCCTCCCCGCGCCAGCCCCAGCCGCGCGCCGCGCTGCGCCTCCTCCGACACGACGGCCACGAAGCACCGCCGCCCAGCGGAGGAGAACATCCGCGAGGAGGCGGCGCGGCTCCGGGGTCCGGCGCAGGGGCTTCGGCCTGGTACGAGCCCTTCCCGCCGGCGCCCGGCGGGGACCCGAACGAGCGTTACTCGCTCGACGAGGTCGTCTACCGCTCCAGCTCAGGGGACTCCTCGACGTGCGCCACGACATGGAGGCGCTGGCGCGCTACCCGGGCTCCTACTGGCGCGACCTCTTCGACTCCCGCGTCGGCCGCACCGCCTGGCCCTACGGCTCGGGGGTCTGGTCCAAGAAGGAGTTCGTGCTCCCGAGATCGACTCCGACCACATCGTCTCCCTCTTCGAGGGCAACTCCAACCTCTTCTGGGCCGAGCGCCTCGGCCGCGAGCACCTCGGCGGGATGAACGACCTCTGGGTCAAGCACTGTGGCATCTCCCACACCGGCTCCTTCAAGGACCTCGGCATGACCGTGCTCGTCAGTCAGGTCAACCGCCTCCGCCGCGCGCCGCTCTCCCGCCCCATCAACGGGGTCGGCTGTGCGTCCACGGGAGACACCTCCGCCGCGCTCTCGGCCTACTGCGCGGCCGCGGGGATCCCCGCCATCGTGTTCCTGCCAGCGGACCGCATCTCGCTGCAGCAGCTTATCCAGCCAATCGCCAACGGCGCCACCGTGCTCTCTCTGGACACTGATTTTGATGGCTGCATGCGGCTCATTCGCGAGGTGACTGCGGAGCTGCCAATCTACCTTGCCAATTCGCTCAACTCGCTTCGCCTCGAGGGGCAGAAGACAGCGGCCATCGAGATATTGCAGCAGTTCAATTGGCAGGTGCCGGACTGGGTCATTGTTCCAGGAGGCAATCTTGGGAATATCTATGCATTCTACAAGGGCTTTGAGATGTGCCGCGTTCTTGGACTTGTTGATCGCGTGCCACGGCTTGTCTGTGCACAGGCTGCAAATGCAAATCCGTTGTACCGTACTACAAGTCAGGCTGGACTGAGTTTCAGCCACAAGTTGCTGAAACTACATTTGCATCTGCGATACAGATTGGTGATCCTGTATCTGTTGACCGTGGCGGTGGTCGCGCTGAAGGCTACTGATGGTATTGTGGAGGAAGCTACAGAGGAGGAGCTAATGGATGCAATGGCGCTTGCTGACCGCACTGGGATGTTTGCCTGCCCTCATACTGGGGTTGCACTTGCTGCTTTGTTTAAGCTCCGGGATCAGCGTATAATTGGGCCTAATGACCGCACTGTGGTTGTTAGCACAGCTCATGGGCTGAAGTTCACGCAGTCAAAGATCGACTACCATGACAAAAAACATCAAGGACATGGTTTGCCAGTATGCTAATCCACCAATCAGTGTGAAGGCTGACTTTGGTTCTGTGATGGATGTTCTCCAGAAAAATCTCAATGGTAAGATATAAAGTTGTATGTTTAGTTAACCCTCCAAACTGCTCTTTTTTTTTTTCGTCTCAGGAATTCTATTCCTGAATCTTTTTTCATCTATGGTTGGTGAACATGATATGGCGCAAAGATCTATACCTAATACCTTGTAGTACTAGGTCTGGAGGCTCTTTTTAAAGTGTAGGTTGAAGTGGATAGAGCTATTCCTTGTACTTTTATCTGTATCATGTAATATGAATAAGAAATTATGGTCTAAATGTTTGAATAAAGAATCGTTTGAATGACCCACGCAGGATGGTGCTGTTTTGCAACTTGGTATTCTCTTCATATAGTGTTCATTGACCTTAGGCAATCCATACTGACAATACTTGAACTAAAAGTTGGAATTTAACATGCAGTGTCATTATCTGTTTTGCTGCTTTCTGGAATCACAAACTAATTATGGTCTAAATCCATCATAGCTCAAAACATAAATGATATTTTTGTAATGAAATAGTTCCGACTGTTAGTTGTACATGCTATCATAGACAAATACTAAAATTCCTAGTGTTGCTGATGATCTTTTCTTACTCTGCTGGATCTTCTTAGAAGCCAATTCTGTAGTGATCTCCTGGAGTTGTTTGCTGGACAGCCTTTCCATTTCCATAGCATTGGACTGGGCAATATGCTTTAGTTGATGGAATTGGCTTTTGAGTGATTATGATAATATAGTGGAACCTTTCCATTTAGTCCAGAGCATTTGACTGTGTTAGATTTATCCCTGCTTTAGTTAGCAGAAGAAATGGCCTTTGAGTGATTATGATAATATAGTGGAGCCTTTCCATTTAGACCACAGCATTGGACTGAGCGTTAAATTTACTCCCTATGCAATTTGCTTTTGTTAATGGAATTGGCCTTTCAGTGATTATGATAATATAGTGTGTTGAGAAAGCTGAAGTCTCTTTCTTCCTTTGACCTGATCTCACACATCGCTCTATACATTACTGTGGAGGTTTCTTTCTTTTTCTGATTGTTGCTGTAACCTCTCTCCTGCCATGACTGTAGCGCATCCGTTACGGTTAGTTTTTCCTTCTTGCTGAAGTCGTGGTTCAGGAGTTCAGGACGGATCCACTCGGTAATGTCCTGTTTTAGGTTAAATGGTTAACAGAAATCGATCTTATTCAATGCCATAGAGCAGCGAGCTCAAAAACTGCGAGTACTTGAGAAAGCTTTCTCTTCCTGAAGCACTTGGGCGCAAGCCTAAAAATACCACCACTCTTTGCATTAACCTGTAGGTTCCTTTTTTCTTTTTCTATTTTCTTTGTTACTGTTATATCAATTCCTTTTCTTTTGCCATGACTGACATATGACACACTTCAGTTTTTCCTTCTTGCTGAAGTCATGGTTCAAAACTTCAGATGCTGTAATCTCTCTTCGTTTACCTTGACTGCACCATTCCGTGTTTCAGTTTTTGCTGACTGCTGAAGTGGTGGCTCAGATGAATCACCTTATTCTTTTTTATGCTGAAGTGATGGTTCATTTGGATTCTGAATTAATCCAAATGGAGATTTCACCGTGGCAAATCATTCTATTTCACGGATTAAGCATAAAGCCATAAACACACATTTGCAGTGGCATAATCTTTGATGGCATATGTTGCAGGTTAAGTGCCCAACACAATACAAATCAAAAGTACCATAGAGTATTCAGCTTTGTTGGAGATATAAGTATTAGGTCCATGAGGCCCATGTATGCAACTATATGACTACCCTTCTAGGGTTAGCCCAATTGAGGGGAAAATACAATCTTACATGGTATCCCGGCGGTCGTTTCGGACCTCCTCTGCGTAACCGCCGCCGCCGCTGAGCGGGTGCTGGGCGCGTCGTCAGATGCCGCCAGGGGGCTGCCATGGCCGGCGAGCCTCCTCCTCCTCCCTCCTACTTCTTCCACTTCCTCCTCTCCCCACCCAGCACACTTGGGCCCAAGCTGCCGCCCGAGCCACACCAAGCCGCTGCCCCCCCCCCTGGCAGCCCGCGATGGAGCCGCCTTGCCGGGTCCCGGTCGCGCCCCTCGCGGTTCTCACCTTGGGCCCGGGGAAGCACTTGGCTGCCGGCTGCGGCCGCGCTTCGAAGCGAAGCGGGACCGCCTTGCCGTCACCTGGCTGTGGCGGCTCGCGGCGGGCGGGACCCTCCGCTCTCGTCCGTGTCCCCCTCGCGCGCCCGGTCCTCGATCACGAGCCGGGGGCGCACGGGACGACAAGGTGGGCTTGGATGTCGACATCCCCACCTCCCACCCGTGCTGCATCCTCCAACCCGCTTCACTGCGGTGGATTCCCTCCCTCCCTCCTAGCGCCCCTTTCTGGCGGCATGGGCGCTCCCGGCCATATGGGATGCCCATGCGGACTCCCACCTTGGTGTCAAGCTGCTGGGCTGGTGTGGGTGCGGGGACCGGCACCACCATTTTCTGCACCACCACCCCTGCCGTCGGCTCCGCCCTCACCGCTGCTCTCGCCCCTGCCCGGGAACAAGATCTGCAGCGGTGGGGGGCGGGTCTGCGTCTGCGGCCGTCGTCGCTTTGGAACCTTGGCGCGTCGGCCGATGCCCCCGGCTCGACGGATCGCCCTTTGCGAGCACCTTCTCGCCTCCCCTGCGCTTCCCGACGGGAGGAGTTACCTCCCCTCACCGTGGGCAAGTGGCCGGGCGGTCCACCGCACGTCGTCCACCACGGTGGTCCCCAACACCCGGTGACCCGCTGGTGGCACAGCGGCTCCACTACCAAAATATGGGTCCCGATATCGACTCCCGGGTCCCTTTGCCGCCCTCGAGCCGGAGTCGCCGCAACTCTCACCGGGCGCGACTGGTCCCTCCTCACACTTCGCCGCTACGCGCTCGACGACCACGTCCTGTGCGACCCCGTGGGCGTGGCACCTACCGCCGCGTGGCTGCGCCTGGACAGTATCGTCCTCTCCTGGATCGTGGGGACGATCTCCGTCGACCTCCACGGCCTCCTCCGCAACATTCGCATGTAGCACGATGGCCGCCGAGGCCGATTTGCGGGGCCGAGACACGTGCTATGCGGCTCGAGGCGAGCTTCCGGACCTTCGTCCAGGGTGACCTCTCCGTCAGCGAGTTCTGCCGCAAGATGAAGGCCATGGCGGACTCTCTCGGCGACC
Source organism: Hyparrhenia diplandra (assembly GCA_015847255.1). Lineage (NCBI taxonomy): Eukaryota > Viridiplantae > Streptophyta > Magnoliopsida > Poales > Poaceae > Hyparrhenia > Hyparrhenia diplandra. The sequence goes on along the minus strand of JADLZK010010924.1, from coordinate 97,563 downwards.
TTGGCTGGCCCGTGGAGGGGCCGTGATCACGGTCCCTCAAACGTCCTCAGCGGCCTCGGCGACCGCTACGCCCACCTTAGAGCATCCTCCCTCGGAGTCGCCCCTTCAGGCTTCCCTGCAGGTCGGTGACGACCTTGTCATGGAGGAGCTCCGGCAGGGTGTTCGGCTTGTGGCTATCTCTGCTCTGGCGGCACCTCGTCCTCTCGATCGCACTCGCCGCCACTCCACCTCTGTTTAAGTCCCACCTGTCGCCGTCGTCTCTCCTTGGTACTCCTCCTCCCGGCCGAGGCGGGGTGGGGAGGCCGTGTGTGAGTGGTGGCCGCCGCTGTCGTGGCGGCAAAGGCGGTGGCCGTGGAAGCGGTGGCGGTGGCGATGGCGGTGGCGGTGGCGGTGGCGGTGGCGGTGGCCACCCTCCCAGCCGCGTGCCTCCTCGGGGCACCCACCCGTTTCACTCTCCGAAGACCCGTGGTCGGGCGCATCTCGATGTGGCCCTTCCAGCACCGGCTCCCCTGGGCACGCCTCGTCCACCGGGCGGCCATGTTCGTTGGTGCCACTCGGGGTACTCCTACACGACTTTCGGTGGGCGGACCCTTCCCGCGCCTACTCGGGTGTCCACACGGGCTCCTCCTGGCTGCCTCGCCCGGGCCCGGGTCGGTTGGGACTGGCGGCCTTGGGCGCCTACCACGGCACCGCCCGGCCCCGACCCCTCCTGGCGAGGCCAAGTGATTCGCCGACTCGGGAGCCACGTACCACACCACCCCGACCACGGTATACTCTCATCGGTTAAGCCCTCCTTCTTCCTCCCTTTCCTTCGTCCATCATGGTCGCAAATGGGTCGTGTCTTCCTATCACTTCTTAGTGAGGCGCCGCCGGCTCCACGGGTCCTTTTCGTCTTCACGATGTTCTTGTTGCTCCTTCCATGGTTCACAACCTCCTTTCTATTCGATCGTTTTTACGGTACCGACAATTCTTGTTCTGTTGAGTTTGACTCTTCTGGTCTTCTTTGAGAAGGATTTGGCTACCGGCGTCCTACGCTCCGGTGTGACGACGGGGGGCCCTTTACACTCTTACGCTTTCGCCGCCACTACCTCCTCTACTACTTGGCACCGCCGTCTTGGCCATCCCGGGCGTGGCGCCTTGATGCGGCTTTTTAGTCGTAGCTCCGGGCATTCGATGTACTCGAGCTCACGATGAGCATTTGTGTCATGCGTGCCAACCCCGGGTCGTCATGTTCGTCTTCCTTTTCTTCTTCTTCTACTTCACATCGCGGCTCATGTTTTTGATCTTATACATTGCGACCTTTGGACATCTCCCCGTCATCGGTAACTCCGGCTATAAATACTATTTGGTGGTGGTTGATCATTTTTCGCATTATTCGTGGACTTTCCCTTTACGTGCCAAGTCGGAGGCTTTTCCCTCTCTTCACCACTTTTTCGCGCATGGGTGTTGACTCAATTGCCGCACCATCAAGGCCGTCCGGTGTGACAATGGTCGTGAGTTCGATAACAGCACCTCCCGTGCCTTCTTCCTTGAGCACGGGGTACAGCTCCGCATGTCTTGTCCGTATACCTCCTCCCAGAACGGCAAGGTGGAGCGCATGATCCGTACCACGAACGACGTCCTGCGCACCCTTCTTCTCCAGGCGTCCCTTCCTGCTCGCTTTTGGGCAGAGAGTCTTCACACCTCCACCTACCTTCTCAACCGTCTTCCTTCCGTTGCCTGCCCAGCTCCCACGCCACACCATGCCCTTTCGGCACCCCTCCTCGCTACGAGCACCTCCGTGTCTTTGGGTGTGCGTGCTACCCCAACACCGCTGCCACTGCTCTCCACAAACTGGCTCCCCGTTCGACCCTGTGTGTCTTTCTCGGGTACTCTCCAGACCACAAGGGTTACCGGTGCTATGACCTCACCTCTCGTCGGGTCCTCATCTCTCGCCATGTGGTGTTTGATGAGTCAGTCTTCCCCTTCTCCACCACCACCACCACCCCGGCTTCCCCTCCTGACCTCGACCTCTTTGACATGTGTCCCGCTGACCCGGTGGCCCAGCCACCTTTACTGTTTCCTACAGGTCCTGCTTCACCGTGTCCCGGCTCGCCGCCCCCCGGTGCCGCCCCTGACTTGGCACCTTGTGCGGGTCCGGTGGTCTCGCCCACCGGGCGGCCCCCGTCGCGGGCCCGGGGACACCGGTGTCGTTCCCTCGGACCGCGGCGCCCGGTGCACGTTGCACCCCGGGGCGTTTGCTGAGCCGATGCGCACCTACTAGCGCCGGGTTCCGGCGGTCCCGCCACCTCCGCCACCGGGGGTGGCCTCTCCTCTGTAAGTGCAATCAAGCTCTAAGTGGGTTTTGGCGTTGATGACCACCGTTAGGGGACTAATGAGTTTTACGAAGATGACATGCGGGATTAAAATATGGAGTTGATGAACAGGTCCAAAAGTACCAAATAAAGCAAGATGGTGGTGTTTCGGCTCAAGGCGTTCAAATTATTTTATATTTCGAATCTTGAGTTTAGGAAATGCCAGTGTTACTATTAAGAGGGATCCTAGGATTCTCGGTACACTGTGGACCAAGTGCTCTAAACATCAAATCCAGACACAACACTCGACTCAAACGACCAGCCCGGCATTTCCACTTGCTTCTCACCTTTTCTTTGTCGGTTTGGCGGGCGGTGCAGCGCAATGGTGCGGCGCAGGTCTGCGCCCTACGCGGCAGCGTGCGGCGTGTCGATCTTATTGATGCCACGCCAAATCCCACCGTTGGGTCGGAGGTATAAATACCCATTCTACCCCTCCCTAACGGTCACTCACGGCTCACTTCATCTTCAACCTCGCGGCCAGCGAGCCCGGAAAATAGACCTCTTGCTCTCTCTCACTCCTCCATTGTTGCTCCTCCTTCCCAAGCAAAGATTTCGATTCCACCATCAAATACCACGGCTCACGCCTACTCCACCGCCGCGTCCCGAGCACCCGTGCTGTAGCGCCCGGTGTACCACCCGTCGTTGCTTCACGCTGACCAGCGTCATGTTCACCGATGGTGGCCGCGGCACCTGGCGGAGGTACTCTCCGGTCCCGGGCTCTTGCGGTGATGCACAGGCTCGGGTCTCCCCGGTACCCTCTTCCGTTCATACGGCCACATCAAACCCTGCTTGGCGTCGTGCAATGGAAGATAGTCGTGCGGCTCTCCTCGCCAACCAGACTTGGGATGCGGTGCCCCGCCCCTTCGGCTCCAAACGTCGTCAGAGCAAGTGGATCTGGGACACACAAGCGGCGGGCAGATGGTGCCCTAGGCGGTACAAGGCTCATTTGGGTTCTTGCGGGTTTACTTTCGGCGCCGAAGTTGGCCCATGATGAGACCTTGACCCGGTGGTGAAGCCGGCCACCGTCCGCGCACGGTGCTCTCACTAGCTCTTGCTCGCTCACAGGCGGTATATCGGTGGATGTCAAGAATGCCTTCTGCATGGGAGCCTTAATGGGAGCAGTCGGCCGTCGGCCCGGGTTTGTGACTCTTCTCGTCTGACATGGTCTGCCGCTCAACAAGTCTCTTTACACGGCCTCAAGCGGGCCCCTCGCAGCGTGGCACTCTCGAGTGCGACCTTCTTGGTGTCAGCCGGGTTTTGTGGAGGCCAAGTCGGATACGTCCTGTTTATCTACCACCATGGGCCGAGGCTGGCGTGCACTGCTGCTCTATGTTGATGACATTGTCCTCCGCGGCCTCCGGTCCTTCACTACTACACCGCATCATCGGCGCTCTTGGCGGGGAGTTTCCTTTGAAGGATGCGGGCATGCTTCACCACTTTTTCGAGTCCTTTGTTGAGCCTCGTCCCCCCTTTGGACTTCTTCTTCACCGTGCGGTACACTCTTGATATCACGGGCGGCGAGGGATGGCGGGCTGCAAGCCTTGCTCCACTCGGTTGATACCGCGGGCAAAATTTGTCGGGCCGAGGCAGTCCGTGCCGGCGACCCCCACGTCCGAAAGTCTCGGGCCGGTGCACCGGTTACCTCACCTTCACCCGGGCCGGGCATCACCTCGCCCGTGCGGCCAGTTTGCCTCTACATGCATGATCACCGAGAGCCCCACGGACTGCTCTCAAGCGCCTCCTCCGCTACCTCCCCGCGGCACCGTTGACTACGGGTTCTTGCTTCACGGTCTCCCTCCACCGGGCGGTGGTGGTGTACCGCTGGCCCAGGCCGGTGTCACGACACTCGGCGCTCCACCTCAGCTTCACGCCCGTCTTCCTTAGGCAACTTGGTGTCACTGGTGAGATGGCGTCGGCCGGTCGTCTCGCTCGATCTTTGGGCAGTACGTCTGTTGCTAACAGCGTGGCCCGAGGCTTCACGGCTCGGCGACTCCTCGCCCGAGCTCCACGGCCCTCTCTCGGGACCACGCTGGTCTCTTTGCGTGCTTGTCGGCGCCGTCTACCTCTCCACCAACCCAATGCGGCACAGGAGGACCAAGCATGTGTGGAGATCGATCTACACACTATTAAAGTGATCGGGTCGCCATCGGTCGGTTCGAGATCTGCATGTCCCGACCACCTCCCGTTCGCCGACATCTTCACCAAGGGTCTCCCATCCTCGACCTTCACGAGTTTTCGCTCCGGCCTCAACATCACCGTGGCTGGTTGCGTGTGTGGGGGCTCATGTGTTGTACTTCTTTTCATGTCGGTCTGCAAACTCATTTGCGGCGGTAGTTCGGAGATGCGGGGGGTGTTGGAGTATGAGTATTAGGCCCATGAGGCTTTGCCCATGAGGCCCATGTATCTGTATATATGACTACCCTTCAGGGGTTAGCCCTAATTGAGGAAAATACAATCTTACAAGCTTCGTTCAGTATCAGTTCATTGTCACATAAAACTGTGAGTACTGTACATTCAGTATCTGTTCCCATCTACACCATAGGTGAAATTGTCGGTGTACTCTTTCTTCAACAACTATTGATAGTGCTATTACTATGTATGTTCAGTAGTCATGCTCTAGCCAGTTCTGATCCTGGAACACCGTACACCTTCACTAAGGCCTAGGGGACAGAAGGCGTTAGAGCCAAACTTGTGTACATAAACGCAACAGCCACACGGTACCTGCCTATCTGTACATCCACGAAAAAAAAGACCACGATGTGTGCACCCTAACAACTTTCTATACGATAGTAGTAGTTCACCGACCACCATGCAGAGAGCCGGCCGACATGGTACCGCCGGAGGAGGACCACGTTATGGAGAGCGACGACCCGATGAACTGGACCGCGTCGGCGCCGGTGAAAACGAGCACCGCCGCATCCTCCCGCAATGCCTCCTCGCCGCTCAGATACCGGCAAACCTGCCGCATGCTGGGCCTCGCCTCCGGCCGAGCCTGGCTGCACATCAGGCCAAGCCAGAGCACCAGCTTCGCCTCCCCCTCGTCGTAGCACCCCTCCAGCCTCGGGTCCACGGCTCGCAGCAGGTCGCCGTCGAGCCCGCAGTCGCGGACCCACCTCACCAGGATCACGTCCGAGTCGTCCTCCGTCGCCTCACTCGGCGGCTCCACCGGCCGGCGCCCGCACGCGACCTCGAGCAGCAGGGCGCCGAAGGAGAAGACGTCGGTGGCTGTCGTGGCACGGCTGGTGACCGTGAGCTCGGGGGCCATGTACCCGAGGGTGCCCGCCACGCGCGTCGTCGCCGGGTTCGCGCCGTGCTCGTAGAGGCGCGCGAGGCCGAAGTCGCCGAGCCGCGCGCCCATGTCGGCGCCGAGCAGCACGTTGTTGGCCTTGACGTCGCGGTGCACCACCACGTGCTCCCACTCCTCGTGCAGGTACAGCAGGCCGCGGGCGACGCCCCCGAGGACGGCGAATCGCTGCGCCCACGTCAGCAGCGGCGCCTTCCGGCCCGCGCCGCCGAACAGGTGCGCGTCGAGGCTGCCGTTGGGCATGAACTCGTAGACGAGGAACAGGTCCTGGCCGTGCTTGCACCACCCGCGCAGCTCCACCAGGTTGCGGTGCCGCATGCGCCCGAGGCTGGCGATCTCGGCGACGAACTCCTTCATCCCTTGCCTCGTGCCGGCGGAGATCCGCTTGATGGCCACCTCGCCGCCGCCGCCGGAGCGCTGCCGGAGCACTCCTTTGTACACCTGGCCAAAGCCGCCGGCGCCAAGAAGCTCGGTTTCCTTGAACCCCTTGGTGGCCCTGTAGAGGTCCTTGTACGGGAACCTGTGAGGGAGGTCCAGCTCCCAGTCCTCCAGCGTGTCAGCGAGCTTCGCCCTCTTCCGAAGCCAGAGCACGATGACCATGGCCGCGGCAATTAGTGCGAGTGTCCCAGCACAAGCCACGGCGGCGAACTTGATGATGACGAGCTTGGAAAGCGCCGTGCTCGTCTTCGGAACTTTGGGCAGCCGCCGGAGATTGATGGATTGCGCGAGACCGTTGGTCCGGAAGCTCCACGCCAAGATGAAGTGCGAGCTCGCCAGCTTCCCGGTGGCCGAGGAGAAGCCGACGTACATCTCCTCCCCCTGAAGATCGGTCGGAGGTCCAGTTTTGTTGAGATCAGCGGGCGGCGAGGTCGGTCTGCCACGGACACCGGTGCCACGGTCACGTTGAGGACGCCGCTGCCGCCGTCGTACTCTATCCACGCCTGGATTGGCTCCGCGCTCTCCAGCGTCACGGACACCGGCGCCTTGGTGTTTCCGCCATCGCCATCGTCTGTATAGTACGCGACAGGCTCCGACACGTAGGAAACGAGGCTGTTGACGTCGACACCGACGTGGTTGCCGTTGATGTCGTTCATCTCCAGGTCCAGCACGGTGTCGAACTCCACGGCGAAGACATGGTTGGCGGGGTTGCCGTTGGTGGTGGGGCCGAGGACGCCGAGGTAGACCTCGGGGACGCTCCGGGAAGCACGGTGGACGGGGCCACCACGAAGGCCAGCCCGTGGCCGCCGCCGCTCCCGATGGTGACGATGTCGAGGACGAAGGCCGTGCTGAACGACGACGGTGGCCCGTCGAGGAAGCGCACGGGAGTGCCGTGGAACGCGTGGCCGACGAGGCGGTTGCTGTCGTTGGTGAGCTGGAGCGCGCCCCGTGCAGCACTGACGCGGAGCCGTCCAGGGTCAGGTTCGCGCGCTGGAAACCTTGGTAGATGAAGTCGACGTCGTCGCCCGAGCATGATGAAACCACGAGGAGAAACAGCACGGAGAAACATGGAACAGCGCTGCGCGTGCGCGGCGTGATCATCGTCGTGTTCTTCGAAGCGCTTGTCTTTCTCTCCCTCTTGAGATCGAGATGCCAGTGAGCACACAACGGGCAACAGGACCGGAAGCTACTCGCCTACTCCTACTACTGCGGTTTTGCCGGGCTACAGTTTCTAAAACGGTCCTTGCCTCCTTGGCTTGACTCTACTATTGACTTGCTAATCACTTTCGTAGGTCCCACATGTCATTGTGAGAGTGATGCATCGACTGATTCCATATGGTGGTCTCAGCCTCATCATCAATTCTTGTGCAATTAGCTGCACAAGGGCTATCATGGTGACGCCCGAGCAAGTGAAATATTAACAACATACTGACAGGTCGTGTCAACAAGGGCACGTGATTGTGATGGGAGTAGAAATCAGGACCAAATGTGATGGAACATGACTTGAATTGCGAGAATTCCCAACCTTTCCCATTGGCAGGTAGCAACGTTTCGTCCAAGTCGTTCCGGTTAAGTACGTACTGTGCCTGATTAATTAGTACTTGTACCTCCCTCACTCCCAATACTCCGAAGACTCGACACACCTAAGACGACCGACCGACCGGCGACCTAGGGGATACATATATAAACTTAATTAAACTCCTTTGGTATTGGTGGGTAAAAGTAATACGAGGTATCTAGCATTATGTTAAAATATGGCACTGCATATCTGCAACTACAGTTTTGGAACAACGATTGGTCGGTCAAAGTCTAACTCGTTCTCATTGGATTTTTTTTTTTCTTTTCATAACTCATCTGATGTTCTTGTAGACACCTAAACAAAGGTCAATAATTATTTCAGAACCATATAATTATTTCAGAACCATATATGACTAACTGAATTGTCCACCCCATTGTGCCGGTAGATACTAGTTATTCCCTCTCCATTTTAAATTATAAGTCATTCCAAAAATTTTGCATGGTCAAAACATTTCAAGTTTGACCAAAATATTAGAGGGAATTACAAAGATTTGTGATATCAAATTAATATATTATGAAAATAAAATTAGTAAAGAATATAATAATACTTAGTTAACTTATTATTATCTTATCATATAAATTTGGTTAAATTTGAGATGCTATAATTTTGGACAGAGGGAGTACATGTTTGTTCTGCTATAAAAAAAAAAAAAGGCTTTTCATAATCTATAACAATCATATAGTTTTTTTTTTTTTTTTGAAACATGTTAATTGGTTGGGTATCGCCAATGCTTCAGGACATGATGCGGCCGTGGGCCGGTTGGGGCCGTTGGGCTTTTGCTTGGACGGAAACTACCTCGCACTAAACACGCGATCATGTCCTTCAGAAAAATTTCACTTGCAAAATCACAGGAGAGACCGTTCCGCCCCGCAGCCATGGCCGCCGCCGGCGTGGTCGCTGAGCCCAAGACCAAGTACGATCGCCAGCTTAGGTAACCCTTCGACGCGCATCTGCGCTCTCCATCCCGCCTCCACTTCCTCCCCGTCTCCTCGTGGTCGATGGGTAGATTCCGAGCGCGTAGCGTCGGTCGATTCTAAGGTTTAGGGTGCTACGGCAATGTAATTCTTCTCATTTTATTCGGTTCGAGATCCATCTGGATGTGCTGTGCTGTGCTGCAGCGACTAGGGTTTAGGCTCCTTTTGTTTTTGGCTCTCGAGTGCTATGATGTCACTCGAACCGTGAGGGCCTTGCATTGAAGCTGGGGTTGCTTGCTTGCACATTGGTGGGTACCGATTAGGTATTGTTAGGTTCATCTGTTATGCACAACTGCACAAGGAATTTGCTACAACTTTTTAGGTAGTGTATAGCATTCTGATAGCAAGATGCAATCTAATAGTGATTTAGGGCCTGTTTGGTTGATGGGACTAGGGACTAGAGACTAATAGGGACTAAAAATTAGTCCCTAGTCCCTAGTCCTATGGTTACCAAACAGGGCCTTACTTTACTGGTTCCAGATGAGCAACTGAATTAGTGAGTGATTCTATTGCCTAAGCTACAAAGTTACTAATTGTCATTTGCCTTTTTAATTACAAAGACAGCACTTTGGTCAGTAAAAGTATCAAACTTGACTGTAAACCTTAAATGCCTAGAAGTGTTGCCAATAAAATGTTCTTTTCCTAGGTTGGCGATTTCTGGTTGCCATCACAGGTCAGTATTCTGCCCCTTTTTTAATCTGCTTGGTTTGACCCATAGACCGGTCTTGGTTGTGTTATTCATGGTACATGGCAGTATGATCAATGACTTAGCGTTACTTTGAAATTAAGCTATTTTCTGCCAGCAATTCAGCATTACCTACTGGGCGTATTCATTAGTTGTTGAGGCAATAGCAAAATAACCCCTAATTTCAGAATGCTAATTCTTGTGGGCTGGTAGTAATGGTGTATTTGAATTGTTAATCCATGACACAAGCATTATTTACTAAAACTAATGAAATCCATTCTGTCATTTAACCTGTAGTTTGTTAATGTTTATTATTTTTCCAGATTATTCTACTGTCTACTTGATCAGGTGGCATGCCCAGATATTGAAAGACACCTGTTTTGTTAACTGCAAAGTGCAGGATATGGGGTGATCAAGGCCAAGCTGCACTGGAGAATGCTAGCATATGCTTGCTTAACTGTGGTCCTACTGGAACAGAAGCTTTGAAGAATCTTGTGCTTGGAGGAATAGGAAGCGTGACTGTTGTTGATGGCTCCAAAGTTGAAGCATCTGATCTGGGGAACAATTTTCTCTGTAATTTCTTCACTGTGTGGTTCCACCTGTTCTTCTGAATTCGTCCCCTCGAAATTTAAGGAACTCATCTGGTACCTTCAATTTGCATGCAGTGGATGAAGGATGTTTGGGGCAACCAAGAGCTAAATCTATATGTTCTTTCCTACAAGAGCTTAATGACGCTGTTAAAGCCAAGTTTGTTGAGGAGTTTCCAGCGCATTTGATTGACACTAATCCTTCATTCTTTTCCCAGTTTACTGTTGTCATTGCTACTCAGGTGTGTTCTTCAGTCTACTTTTAAGATAAATTGCAAGAGCTTGATTAGTTTGCTGGTGCTTGCCAGAAGTTTTGGGTTTATGAAGCTAGTAAGAAGAATATTAGAAGATTTCATATCTCTCAATAACCATAAATGTGATAGCTCAATTTATGTTATAATAAAGTTTATTCTTTTGTGAATGAACTTTATATGAACGAATGACTCTTATTCACACACTTTGGATGTTATGTCCCTCCTATGTACTAGATAGCTTTTAAATTATTGTTGTGCCAGAGCAGTGCATTAATTTAGCGTGTTAGGCAACCATTATAGATTATACCTTGTGCGTCTAGGTGGAAGTTGGATGTCCATGGATGTCCAATGGATACTCTCTAGTTCAAAAAAAAATGAACTAGAAAGAGGTGGTCCCCCACAAAAATTTAAATTTCTAAGTCATTTGTCAAAAATCCATGGATGTCCAAATTAGTTAGTCTTCCACCTATGCTTGTCGTCTGTTAGAAACCAGTTTCGGTAGACATATAATGCTTTGACAATAATATGGCACTGGACCAGGCCACTCACTGTTTTGTCAAATGAGTACACGATAGCTAATGCATGGCTGCCCTCTTGGCATTGGTGACCGTGACAGCAAAACCTTGTACTAAGGGCTCGTTGGATGAGACCCTGGAGTATTTTTGCCTGGATAGGTCTTTGCTGCTCCTTTTGGATGATGCTGATATGCTTCCTGAACCAGGCAAGTGCATGGTCGGCCAGGCAACCAAAATTGAGCACCTCAATCAATGTTGCCTGGGCTAATGGTAGTGATTAGTTGCTTAATGTCAGGAAAGTAACAGATAATGATGGAACACATCTAATCAATACTATTTATTTGAAAAAAAATAAATATGTTGGCTTTATTATTATACACATACAAAATTTAAGTATGGTTATTTTTTTATTAGAACAATTTTTGAGTTAACCTAGAAAAATAACATTAATCTAAGGTAAATCATCTAGTTTTTTCAATCAAACTATTTAAGTATATGTTAATCGCACACCATATTATATATTTAAAAGGGCATTGATGTTATGCATACTCTCTCATTAGCATTCTTAGGCATAGGCCTCTAACCAAACAGGCCCTAAATTAGTAATTGTTTGATGTCTCGCCAATGATTGGCTAGCTGTTAAATTTGTAGTTGAAATTGAAAATATAGTTTCCCACTTGCTTATTTGGCAATGGCCATAAGTGGATTCATCGGCCAGAAGCATATTTTGGCAATAATAGTTTCTGTAGTTCACCTTTTTAACATTATAATATAGTATGATTTTTTGGTCTGTAGCGCTAAAGTTTGATTATTCCTTCTTGTTTTATTGATACTGTGCTAGTAGAGTTCCTTAATCTTTGCTTTATAGTATTGCTGGCACTGGCAAAACATTTGTATGCAGTATAACTCTTTTTTGTAATGCGCTGTTTTTTTTCCTACGTACAGCTTCCAGAGAGTTCTTTACTGAAGCTAGATGATATCTGCAGGAAAGCAGATATCGTTTTGGTTGCTGCTGCGATCATATGGTCTAACCGGTTTGGTCAGGATTAGCGTCAAGGTACTTTGATATATTTATGTCCAAAACTAAACTCTTTAGTATGAAAACATAATTAATTATCGTGGCATAACAGTTGTAGATAGCAAGAGGCAAGGCCTTGTGATTTTGAACGCTCATACATTCATAGTTGTGTATGAGTATAAGGCCTTGCTATCTGGGTCACGTTTTTGTGTTACTTTTTTTCCCTTTTCTGGGACTTATGTCTCTGCTGCCTTGGGGGAAAGTCATAACAAAAGCATTTTGGGAAGATTCACGTATTTATTTATTGTTGCCCAGGAGCACTGTGTCATAGAGTCAAAACCAGACCACTTCTTGGATGATTTGCGACTTCACAATCCATGGAGTGAGCTAAAACAGTAAGAATGTATTCATACCTTCATTTTTCCAGTGTGTAATAGTTTTAAGTTACCTTCATCTTGCCAGTATGTAATAGTTTTGTCATTTACACAAATTCACTGTTATTGTTAACACTTGTGTTTTAGCAGATTTGCAAAATCAATTGACATAAATGATAAAGATCCTGTTGTCCACAAACATACTCCATACATCGTTATCCTTGTGAGACTTGCAGAAAAATGGGCAGATGCACACGATGGTAACATGCCTTCAACTAGGCAAGAGAAAAAGGAATTTAAGGTACATTCTTTTATTACTGTTGAGTCATCAAGTGAACGAACTGATAATGTGTTTTTTTAAAAAAATTGTCAAGGCACTGACTAATTGTTACTTTCATCAGGACCTAATTCGAGCCCATATGCTTAATGTAGATGAAGAAAATTATAAAGAAGCTGTGGACTCTTCATATAAAGTTTCAGTCACTCCAGGAATCAGTAAGTTTACCAAAAGGTCTAGTTCCTAAATTTATGATCCGGCACGTTCATGTATTTTCTGCTTTTGTGTCAGACATGTCCTTTTTCTGAATTTTACTATCTTAATACGAAAAATATTCTCAAACCTAGCACTTTCAATAGATAGCTTATCCACCTCCATTTTATATGAAATGTTCAGCTGAACTTAGATCTACATACAATTTTATATAGATCAGATTTCAGGCATTCCATCCAGACTTCATTATTGTTGGATGTTTGATGTCACATCTCACATGTGATTGGTCTTATGGCCTGATGGACGGTATCACATTTTGCTTGATTGTTGCAATGAACATCAGTTGCAATATCTCTACCAGTTTGTACTTTGTTGTTTGTATTCCCTTTCTGAATTTTCTAGGTACTTGATCACGAATTACAATGCTGATCGCAGCTGTGCACTTATATATTGTTCTAGCACTAAAATGCCACTCATTTTTGCTGCAAATATATGAAAAGATATTCACAATTACAGAGCTCTTTTGTGAACTGTATAATGTATAATGATTTTCCCATTTGAGATTTGATGCTTTCTTATCTGTTTAGGTACATTTAGGGATTTTGGGATTAGGAGGGTGTGGATTCATTACTTGGGTTCTAACCCTCCATTTTTTCCATGTCCCATATCCCAATCCCTATGCTACCTCATTTCCCTGAATCCAAACATCTGCAAAATCTGTATTGAAACGGTGAAACTCAGCTAGCATTTGAATGCTGTGTACTGATATATGCTAGTTACATAGAACAAGTTGATGCTTGCACACTAGTAAATCACATAAAGAAAGTAGTGGCTATGGGTTGTCTGCAATGACTCCATTTTAGTTACAATTTGTTGAAGCTATTTCTGATTACATTATTTGGACAATAGTAAAATACAGTTTAGTAATCATGCTCTGGATTTAACCTAAGTGGCCTCTCTATTCCTGTTGTTTGGTATCATTTTCCAATGGCTTATGATGCGCAAGTTCATGTATACTCATACAAAATGGTGCACACAACAACTATAAAACATGCAGGTCCTGACTCATGATTAACTTCTGCCAGGTAATGAGATCCGTCAGATAATTGATGATGACTCTCGTGAAGTCAATTCGTCATCGCCAGATTTCTGGATTTTAGTGGCTGCTTTAAAGGTATCGATCATATTGTGATTCAAATGTACTTGATGTTGACTTATGTTATATGCTATGGGCCATTCAGTAAAAGCTAGCAAACCATGCTTAAAAGTTTATTGCCCTCCTTTTTGACTGAATACTGATTCATTTGTCACTGGTCTATTATGTGGCCTCCCTTGCTGAGTTAAAAGCAGATCAGGAAGTTTCTTTTCTTGGTATCTTAATTGTATCTTACTGCAGTTCATGCCAAAATTTCAGGCCATAAATGTTGATAAGCTGTCTAAAATGTGGGCAATGAAACTGCTTGGACAATGAGCATGCACAGGCTGCATTTGGGCTAAAATCTCAGGCTGCTAATATAACTGAGATGTCTTATACAGTCAGTTAGACTTGCTTGGCCCAATTCTAGTTGTGCTTTAAGCTCACAAACTAAAACTTTGCTTTAGTCAGAGTGAAAGATCAAATTCATCCTTCTAGAGCTAGAACCCTGTTACAAACATGACTACAGTGTCAGGCATCTTCTGATTTTGAAGGCTTCAAAGCTGAACCTCTTTGTTTCATTTGTCGAAGAAGTCCAACTTAGAAAAATAGAAACCCTGGGGATGTTTAATACATGGAAGTTGCTTGCATATTGAACATTAGCTATACATAGTCCACATATAAGCATTTTTACCACGGTGTCTTTGTCTCAAAACTTGTGTTGTTTCTCCTGTGTCTATTGGTAGGAGTTTATTGCAAAGGAGGGCAATGGTGAGCTACCTCTGGAGGGAATAATACCTGATATGACTTCCCTTACTGAGTAAGTGCCAGTTGTCCATCTCTAGTTTAAAATTCTGCTACTATTTCATGTGAATGAACATTGTAATGTTTCCTTGTGTCATTTTACAGGTATTATGTAAGCCTACAAAAGATTTACCAAGCTAATGCAGAATCTGACTGTCTTGCCCTGGAGCATCATGTAAAGGAAATCTTGAAACGGATTGGTAGAGATCCGGATTCTATTTCAAGAGCATATATCAAAACATTTTGTAAAAATTCTAGGAAACTAAGGGTAAGGTGCTTTCTTTAGATGGCATGTTTTCACAACCTCATTGCCTCATTCGGTCATTAAAATAACTAGACCCAACCTAGGAGGAACTAGGGCTTTGTATTAAGAAGAAAATGAGGCACGTAAGTCCGTCCCGATGGGGATCGAACCTAGGAGCGGTTGCTTCCACACCTGGGAAGCTAACCATCTGGCCTATCGCCCAGTCCTCGCCTCATTCAGTCATTGTGACAATTAATATGTTGTTGTGATGATTATATGGTTATCCATGCCAGAAATGACAAATTTGATAAAGGCGGTTTTATTGGCATGATGAGATTGCTGCTTGCTCTCAGAAGAATAGAATAATGATTAGTGCAGGCACCAAATTTGTTTTTCATTCATTTAGGGACACTCTATTTGGTGTTGCAACTATCAGTGGTTTCTGGTTTCATTTCAAATTTTATATTCATATCATAATCGATTATAATAGTGTAAATAAGTACGTCAAAATGCCATTTTTACCAGTTTTTCATCAATGCTGAATAATTCCCATTGTTTAGGTTTGTAGATATCGTAGTTTCGAGGAGGAATTTAGCTCTCCAGTTGTTTCTGAGATTCAGAGGTATTTCACCGATGAAGACTACAGGTCAGCATCCATTACTTTGCTTTTGCTTTCCCACCTTTAATATTTCGTGTTCCTTTAGTTGATGAATGTAAAAGGAAGTGCTTTTACATGATCTGGTTGCAATGATTATATAGTAATATGGCACCCTAAAACTAGGTAATAATTCTAGGATATTGCGGTGCTACTCCCTCCGTTCCAAATTATAAGACGTTTTGTTTTTTCTAGATATATATATTGCATTTACTATGTATCTAGACATAAAAGTATATCTAAGTGTATAGTAAAATCTTCGTATTTATAAAACTCAAAACGTCTTATAATTTGAATGGAGGGAGTAGCGTAATGTATATCTCAGTAAAATCTACTTAATGTGATTTATTCTGAGCTTGAGCATTCAGCCTGGACATCGTATGTTTATCATCCCTTAAATATGTACTTCTGATATCCTTTTTTGTTGAAATAGCTGTTCATTTGTTTTAAATGTCTTCCGTATTGACTATCAAATGTGTCACTGCAGTTACGCAATGAACTTCTACATTCTACTACGGGCTGTTGATCGATTGGCTGCCAATTATAGCGGATTACCTGGAATCTTCGACAGGTACTTAAGAGAAATGTTCATTTGCTATTGGTGAACATTATTATCCCACATGTAGAGAAATGATCTGTTTTTTTATAACACTGATTATACACTGGATTCGGTAGTGAGATTGATGAGGATATCCCTAGGCTGAAGACAGTTGCGGCTTCAGTGCTAAGTGAGATGGTTTTGAACGGAGCATCCTTGTCCGAAGACCTGATAACGGAAATGTGCCGGTTTGGGGGTGCGGAGATCCATCCAGTGGCTGCTTTTGTTGGTGGAGTCGCTTCCCAAGAAGTAATTAAGGTACGTGTGCTCCTGATACAGCATTTCCTGCAATCCTGAATAGATACATATTTCCAGGATTTGACACAAAATTGGAGAAAATGGGAAAAAAAATGTGATTTTAATTCATAGGATAGGATGGTATATACTTGGACATTAGTAGGAATGTTCGAGCGTTTGGAATGGAAAATTTTCTATTACTTATCAGTGTTAATTTTCCCTCTTATGTTTCAGCTGGTCACCAAGCAGTTTGTTCCGTTGCGGGGAACATTCATATTTAATGGAATCGACCTCAAATCTCTAGTCTTGGTGCTATAACATGGATGTGGAGGGTTTGTCTTTTAGTGACTGAATTTGAGTTGACCCAGATTTTGTGCCAGGGCACCACGTGCAATGGAATCAACCAGTAGCCAAATATATATTGTTGCATAAAATTTAGATGGGTGCCATTCTCGCAAAGTAGCTTCCCCTTTTCTGACACGGAAAAATGAGCCGGAGAAAAATGGTTCATTGTGAATGCCAGTCTGCTGTAATTGGGCCGATGTGAGTGCATAATTATACGCCAGCAAAGATGGATGGGCTGGAAGCCTGGATGTGCGCAAGCAGGGACTAGTTCGGTTTCTTGAGTTGTGTTCCGCGTCTCGAATCCTCCAGAGTCCCGGCGACCTGTACGGACGGAGCGAGGCCTCGCCGCCGGCAAGGCATCCTGCCGTCTGAAGCTTAGCCTAGCTGCTCTCAGCTAGTTTCCTCTCACCACACAAGCAAAGAGTGAGCTGAAAGAGATTAAAGCTCAAGAGTTCCCCTGGGTGGCCCCTAGGGTTCTTCTGCTCCCACTGCTTGTTAGTGTGAGAATCTCCTTTTCCTCTCCCTGTTGAATTTGATTTACGCTAGCAGCAATCTCCCTCGCAATTTGGGCTGATTAAAAACATTGGGTTTGTTTCTCGGTCTGGGTTGTGATTTTTGTGTGTGTGTGTGTGTGGGGGGTGGCGGAAGATTTGTCTCTGCTATTCAGATAGGGAGATGGAAAAATCAAACATGGAATTGCAATCTGGAGGGAAGGTTGAGGATGAGTTGGATGATTTGCTGCAACGTTTGGACATACGTGAAGATGAAGACCAAGGGATTGTCTTGGAAGTAGACTTGGAGGAAATGAAGGCAGGAGCGCGTTGGACAGCACTAGCAAAGGTTAATTCCCTGAAAACCTTCAGTGTTTCTACCTCACATGAAGTTTTCTTGGGGTCTAGCAAAAGAGTTCAAGTTCAAGGCCATAGATGAAAATTTGTTTGAGTTCCAGTTCTCATGTTTAGGAGATTGGCGTAAGGTCATGGAAGAAGGCCCATGGTTATTTAAAGGGACTGCTGTCCTGTAGAGAAGTATGATGGGGTTACAAAACCATCCACGGTGAAATTTAAGAAGTTGGCTATTTGGGTACGTGTCTATGATCTACCAACATGTTTTAGAAATAAGAAAATTGGGCGTCAACTAGGTGACAAAATTGGTGATACTTTGTGGGTAGAGCCCAAGAACGATTGCAATGCAACTTGAATTTGGGACTAGGACTAAAAGGCCGAGACGGCGGGCGGACCCTTATCATTGGGCCTAGCGAACCATCACAGCAAGCGGCAAATAATATGTGCGGCATTTCTCGAGACTCAAAAAGAAATCATGTGCATTTCTATGCAATATGAATCACGTATATTTTGCGAGGAGGTGGCATATCCTATTGATTCTTTTTTCTTAGCTACGTACCTACCATCAACTATTCCAGTCTAGCAGAAGCCAGAATGTATGCACGTACGTGTAGCCAACAACACAATGGTCTAGTTGAAGGTAGGCCCGTTGGAGTGGAGGTTATACGTTGACACGTCATGGATCGACGTTGCGAGCTTATCAACAAGGAACGACCGAGAAAGCAACAGGCCCGACGTACTGCAGGTCCCCTCTATAGCTATGGCATCTTCTTCGACTGGCCGGGTACATACGTGCACTGGACTACTGGAGGCACGCAGTAGAAAAATTCCGAAAAGCTATCTAACACTACGTGATGCACCTTTCTACTAGCTAGAAGCTAGTCCCTCCCATGCATGCATATTATCTTACTATGCTTGGACGATAGCGACAGAACCGTGGGGAGATTGATCGAGACTGGAGATAGCAAGCTAGAAGGCGGACCGGAGATTGATCGAGATGCCAATTGAGATAGAGAGAGCCATGGATCGTCGCAACTTCGCTTTCATGCCCATGGGCCGTGGCTGCTGATCGTGATCGATGCGTTCCTCCATGCAAGCTTTCGCACACCGGGTGCCCTCATGCCCTGCCTATCTGTTGCTTTGCCACTAAGAAATGTGGCTCATCAGTGCGATGTATGAAGACTGGATTAATTCTCCCTGCATACTTCACGTACTACGTAGTCCGTCACAGGGTGCTAAAAATTTTTATTGAGTGTGTTTAGTTGATTATTTTGGGTTCGGCTTCTTTGTAGCACTTTTCGTTTGTATTTGATAATTATTGTCTTACCATGGACTAATTAGGCTCAAAAGATTCATCTCGCACTTTTCAGCTAAACTATGTAATTAGTTATTTTATTTAATTAGATTTAATGCTTCATGCATGCGTTAAGAGAATCGATGTAATGAGAAACTGTAGCATTTTTTTTTTTTTGGCTAAACACACCCTGGGATTTCTGCACGCAAAGAATTCGTATCTACAGTACGTGTACTGTGCGCGTGATCGAGTCAAGTCTACGGGCACCGCACGCTGCTGAACTGCACTGCACTGCATGCATGATGCGCCACCACCATTGTTGCCTTGCTGGCCTCCCGCACAGCAGAGGGACATTGCAACGCAACGACGACTGACCTTGTCAAAGTGCGTTGCGAGTCTCGGGTCCTTATTCACGTGGGGTAACGCGTCTAAATTTTGAATTGCTGAACCCAACTGAACGTGCCTCGTACACGTATATATGTTGATGAGCCCATGGCTCGGCAAAATAATTCGGCTGGCAATTTCTTGGATGGGAGTAAGGATTTTATCGTTTCAGATGGTAAAAATAATCTTAAAGCTTATTCGTCTATAAAACTTGGTGCGTTCTCTTTGGATGTGAAGCAAATGATAAATGATAGAATTATAGACACTATGGTTGCTTTGCCGGTCAAGCTAATATTTCAAGGGGACAAATTTCGTAAGAAAATAGAAGCAACCAAGGAATGGAATTCTACTCAATCTGATCATATGCCTTCTCGTGAGATGATGAGATCAGATGGTAATCAAGGAGGTTAAGGAATATTTTGTTGCAATCCTATCTTATAGGTGTCTAGTTTTATTTATGCAAAAAATGCTTTTATACTATGTTTGGCAACCTGCTTGCATGCGCTTGAGCGTGTCGTAGTTAGCACGCATTCTATTTTTAGTAATCCCAAATAAGGTTGTGGCCTGCGTGCCTTCTGGTTTGTATGGTGTCGAGGCCTGTGTGCCTTATAAAGTAGGCCTGCGTGCCATGGAGGAGAATTAGGGTTGAATTTTATTTGTGGAGTTATTCCCATCGAGCCGCCGCCGCTCGTGAAGAACCCTAGCGGGTGTTCGTCCGGATCCTCATGGATTTGTGTTAGTGCGTGATCGAGGATTGATCCTTGGGCTCGTGCTGGAGTTGATTCAATTCCCCATCTTCTGATCGTGGTCGTCGAGGCTGCGGGTGGAATAGTTTATCCAGGGTTTGGTTTGCATCCCATTGTAAGCTGATCCCTCTATTATCTATTGTTGCTACTGCTGGTCTTGATTTCTTGTCATCGTGGAGAGGAATTATTATTACTATTTTATTGGAGCTACAATTGTTGGGGGTGAAATCAAGTTATTTATTCTGGCACTAGTTCATTGCTTCTATTGCTGGACACGTGAGATAGAACATTCAGTTTGTCCTTTTGTTTCTGCTACCCACGACAGCACTTGAATAATTGACGCCGCTGCCAACGTTGGTTACTTGTGTAGTGTTGGAAATTAGTCCACGGAATTATTATTTATTGGAATTGTTGATCCGAAGCTTTTGGGAATCTAGACCTGAGACATCTTTGTTTAGTATTTGAGGGTGCTTCCACCCCGGCTGGTATTGGCTCGGTAACAGATTGTATTTTCAGTTGCACTACTGTCCGTCCAAAAACTGCATCATTTTCTTGAGAATAATTCAGATAATTACTTGTGTCACTATTGCACCGTGAAAGATTGGGCAAAATCTTGGACTGCGTAGCCGTGTCCTCATCATATGTACTGTACATCAGTGTATGGTGCAGTAGTGTACTACTCCATACTGTTCTGGAATTGGAATTTCTCTGCTAGTGCTACCGTCCTCTATGTATGCAGTCATGATCGCACAGCCTGCCTGGCTACAGCTACATACTCAGAAACCTTTACACCAAGCACTGTAACTAGTACAGTATGTATGGGGTGCTTGGTAAATAAGAGTACAGTGATATAAATACTCCAAGGACGACGAGATTCGCCCTTATTTGTTTCCTTCTAGGAGTAGTCGTCAATTTTGGGCAGCAGTATTTGCATTTTTCACTGGTCAATGAATGCTGCGGAAATAGCAAGCGGCCAGATCTGCAGCCGTATACTCCTACTAGTAGAGTATTCCGCAGGAGTATGTTAACAAGGAGCCTCGCTTCGGCCAACAGTAACTCTCAGTCACACAGGTACTGTGGATCGATGTCTATCACGTACAGCAGCTACCCACCCACCCCAGTCGGCACGGCAGTCCCCTCCCTCCCGCCAGTCCAGTGGGAACGGACGCTGGGTACTGTACATGCGCATATTCCTGGAAATAGCAGTAGGAGTACCAACCAGGGTAGAGTACAGCGAAAGTAACCACATACCAATCCAGCCATCCAGAGTACAGTGAAACTAGCGAGTAAGGCCTCGTTTAGTTGGCTAAAGTTTCTAACTCTTTTTCCACCCTCTCTCCATCACATCACATTAAATACACCAAAAGACATATGTTTGGAGTATAAAATGTAGGTAAAAAAAATAACTAATTATACAGTTTAGATGTACATTCACGAGGCGATTCTTTTTTGAGCCTAATTACGCCGTGATAGGATAATATTTACCACAAACAAAGAAAACGTCTTCTGATGTCTTCTACGGGAGTTCCAAAGCCGATTACTTTTGTAAATATTTCTAACAACTAAACGAGGCCTAAGTGTTAAAAAGATCACTGCACCCTCCCTCTTTTGAAAGTATCACCCTAGTTTCAGTGTCATCTTATTTGTTTACTTGTCTTATTCAATTTCTTTTTAATAAATAATATTTATTTTGTTATGACTTGTTTTATCATTAGAGATACTTTAATAATTATTTATTTAATTTATTATTTGCACAAATTTTTAAATAAAACGAATGGTCAAACTTGATAACCAAAAGTCAAACGGCGTTTGCAAAGGGACGGAGGGAGTATTTGCGGGAAGGACGAAGTGGTTGGGATACGGTACGGGGAGTAGTCGGAGGTCTTACAACCTATGCGGGATCGGCGTCGCAACACCGTTTGGATCTCCGTCATACCACCACCCGAACGTGGATGTCACGTGGAGGCCTTCGAATTCGGCGGACGGCTCGATGTTCGAGAACGCATCGAGACGGCGGGGCGTGAGGAAACAAAGCGGGCTAAGAACCCCTCACATGTTTGGCCTCAAATGGGCCAAGCGCTCAGCCCAACAGCTAAGGCGATAAGAGAAAGAGAAGGACAACAATGCTCCTACCAGGCTAGGAGAGGGGTAGAGAATATCCAAAGGATATTCGTGGGTCCTATATGTAATTGGTTCATGGCTTGATTTGAGGCCTATAGATAGGGGCGTTTCAGTTATGATACTCCGAGAAACTCAGCCTTTTCACTTTCTCTCTGTCTTTTCCAAGTTGTGAAGTAATGTCTGCAGCGGAGGTGCTCTTCTACTTAGTTAGAACCACCATTTCAACAGAACTTATATAATTTTATTCACCCCGAGTGTGTCATTCATGGCGAGTCGTTTTAACCTTAATATTTTTCGTCTTAATATAAAAAGATGTGCAAACCTTCTGCAGCAAAAAAATAATCCACCTATGCTAAACTAAGACTCGAGAAAATACAGAATACTAACATAGATATTGGATTGGGGTATCAATTGGGTCACAGACTTTGATAAATCTGATTTATTCACTTCAAAGATAGGCAAATATGTGAAGATAACAAAATTGTCCGCAACAAAAAACAAACATATTAAACATACTCCTAAATCTCTCTAAGTGGCAAAATGTTTGTTTACCAAAATTTATAAGCTTGACAGTAGGACAAAAAATACTGGATTTGGCGTCTATTGGTCGAAAAAAAATCCCAAAACAAAGAAGCAATATGTTGTGCTAAAATTTTTTTTTGATACAGATCCACAATTTGCGCGGATGATAACAGCTTTCGAGCATTTACTTATACATCAGAAGATTACTACTTGTATCTTTTTATTAGAACATGACTTTTAGCGTCGTTTGGAGATTGCAACGTATTTATCTTGGATGTCATGTGTTTTACGAAGCAAAATTTAACTATCATATCTCATAATTTTGAGTATCATATTCCAAAATTTGTTGAACATGTTTGGTGTAATAGTTATTCGGCTATGTAAGTCTTTAGATCCAAGTTATTTAAAAAGAGAACACTTTCGATCTATAAACACAATTTAACAAAAAATACTCAATCTATAAACACAATTTAACAAAAAAAAATTGTTACATGTAGACTTTGCGAAGGCACATTTGCATATGCAAAAAGAGAGATAAGAGTTGGAGGACTTTGCTTGGTAGGTAACACCTCTGAATTTGTTTGACAATAGTCTTTATTGTTTTAACTATCGGTACATCCATCTCAGGTTTCCTAAAATGGACATCCAATTTTTTTATTAATATTTTGATTTCAAAGTCTATGAACATAAATGACACCTGGAGCTTCAAATGTAAAGTTTAGAATACAAATTACACCACAATCCAAATTCGACGGTTGATGTGTTCAATAGCTTGCGGTTTTTTTCATGCAAAGGGCCCATGGATGTTTTTTTCATGCAAAGGGCCCATGGATGCCAAGATCTTTTGGCTTATCCACCAACGGGAAACAATACGGCCAGAGAAAGAGCAATGGTGAACTGCAGCAAGGAGTAGAGTTAAATTGTGATAGTAGGACGGAATAGGTGCAGCAACGCGGTGGCTGCCATGGATAGAGGCGAGGACCTCCCGAGTTTGGCGAAAACAACATAGGGACCTCAACTTTTGACGGGAAGAGCACCAGGAGATAAAGAATGACACAACGAACTCACTCTGAGCGCTCTTGGCGGGCAATGAAGGCACGACGAGGGCGCACGTTTCGTCGGGCCAGGTTTTCCTTTGACGCCTTCGTCTGCGGGTTTTGCGCATGGTGGCAAGGTAGTAGATGGTGGCACTGTTACGGAGGCTACAGGGTTGAGCTCGTCGAGATCTCGAAAGTGTGCGCGTGATAGAGCTAGGGTAAGGCGGCGGCGGCGCAAAGATGGGAAACGGGGGGACCAGAAGGGTCCTCGGGCTCTATAGCTGTCCAGGCATGGGCACCAGGAAGAAGAGGTTTTTTCATTTTTCTGGAACCTATTTTCAAATCCATTTTTAGATCAATTCTGAATCAATTTAGAATTTCAATCAAAACCACTCATTACAAAAAAAAAAAAAAATCAAATGCAACTACATGTATGCTCAAACATGTTTCTACTTCCTATGATAGTTTTAATTTAAAAAAAAAAAAATATTTTCCTATGTTCCGTGAGCACAAAAGTTCAAAAATAAATTACTTTTACTCTACTTTGAGAAATGCAAATTTTAGGGTGTTACAAGAGGAATGGGTGGGTGGGTGGGGGGGGCAAAGGACCACGGAGAGAAGTGGAATGGGTGTGGGGGCAAGGGATTTACGGATCAACGGGGTGTCGCCAACGTGTAGGGGTGTCTCGTGGCACGACCGAGCTCCCCCTGTGGGCTTTTGGCCCCAGCTTCGTCGGGTCCTTCTCATGTCTTTTGGAGGGCTTCTAGTGGAAGTTTTGATGTGAAAATTGATATCTTTTGATTACGGACTCTGTATATAGCAAATGATATGTCTATTTCGATCGTCTCGACGAGTCCTACGTAATGCTGATGGACCACATCCTCAGTTTGCTCGTTTGTGTTTGTTGCAGCTGACAACTATCAAATGAGGTATTGGAGATGTGTGTGAGGTATCACCGTTAGTTGCAGCATACCTCAATAGACGTTGGAGGTCTATCTATATATATGAGGTATCATCATCATGTGTCATCATTCAATAATACCTTGAATCTCTATTTAGTGAGGGATACCCATACGATAAATGTATCTTTGAGGAAGATTTCAAGCATTAGAGAGAGATACTTACCACATACAAATATAAATTAGAATAGAATATCACTATTGAAATTCAATCCTCAACTTAATTTGTTTGAGAACGCAAGTCGTCTTGGGATTCATGTAGCTGAGCAAGCCCGTCAAAATTCTTTTAGCTTATATAACCAATAAATTATTATATGGAAATATTCTAAAAAAAACCTCTGTCATAGTATTTATCTTTCACCATTTGAAATGTCGTCTTTTATAATGAACAAAAAGGTTAAATCAAATTGTCACTTCTTAATGGACCGTGCTAATTTGGTGTCCTAAACTACTTATATTTGGGTTTGGGCGAGGCAGTTAGCTGTGTCCAACGATTACAAGCATGTTGCACGTTAGCACTTCACTTTTCGAACGTAACTAAAAAGAAAAAAAAACGAACGTAAAATTAGCACTTCAATCCAATCTGTTCCATTATTGCAGCCCGTTAACACGTAGTAATAATCCGTACCGTTGCCGGCCCACAGGCTCGGTACCTGAGAATTGAGGATCCCCCTGTGGAGACACGTTGCACACGTACCAGTCATTCATAAATCACATGCCGACACAAAAATCGCGAACCTTATTTAGCGGCTGACGATGGTGATATACTCCGTATTAGCTACCAACAAATTGTATGAGACCTTTGCTTGTCGATCCGCATCAAATCAAATATTCAGACAACGGACGTGCAAAACAATCTTCACATGGGCCGGCCGGCCGCCTTATATATTTAAATCTAAATGAAAGAAAGCGAAAGAAATCGCGCGAGGAGAGGATCGGATGCCACCACCTCCAATGGACCAATCCCGGTTGCCGTTGGTCTCACAACTCAACTCACAAGGGCGCTGCTGCCTTTTTTTTTTTGTCTTAAACAACCAAGCAAAACGCGGCAATTTTAACACGCGCGCGCGCCTAGTTTAGTGACAGCATCACCATCGTCTTGCCGATCGATAATGACGGGCAGACAGAACGCGAGTGAGCGCGATCTTCCCCGGCGGGCGGGGCGGCCCCTTCACAAATCACATGCATCGCCAGGTCCGTCCGTCTCGGATAAACCCCGCCGCAACGTTCACGGAGCCTGTACTGTACACCAGCTGGAAGGGACTGGAATCAGTCAGATAACTACAAGTGGTGGTTAAAAATTAGAAACAAACAAACTAGCATGCGCGTGCATGTGGCGTGTAACTAACATGCTTACGCAAGCTGTGACATACTTAACTGGATAAATAAAATTTTTTTGGTGCACTTTTTTGAATTGGGTGATATGGAAACGTTTGTGATATGATTCCTGCCTGCCTGCATCGTCTATCTGGCGGTAGCTATCCATCCATCCATCGCATTGTTGCGAGTGTCAGGTGACCAGGTGAGTGGAACATATGTACAGTATATATTTAATTAATACTAATAATTTTGCGGCGTGTTGGGCTGGCCGTTCCGCATCCGCCGAGCTGGAGGGGAGGAGTCACGCGCGGGTCGGCGCGGATGAGATGAATGATGGCAGAGAAGAGCAGGCGCCGATGCCGGATTGACACAAGGATCGCATGGAGATACGGCGGGGGCATGGGCAGGAGCTGCCGCGGTCGGGATAAGGATCACCGAATGCCCTGATCAGTGAATGGCCGGGTTTTTTTTTTGGGATCTTTGGCCGTGTTGGTTAGGAACTCCTTGTAATGACCACCGGTAGGTAGGAGCCTGAGCTTGTTTGAGCCAATGGGACACTCTAAAAGTCGGCAACTGAGCTTGTTTTTGGAGTGGCCGACTAGCCGGCAAGTTGGAACACGTGAAGGCTGGCCCGGCTCGGGAGCAAGCAAACGATGGGTTTTCCTTTCTTTTATCCCTTACCTTTAACCTTTCGATTCACAACTGTTTAGCCTTGCTTTACTACTATTGCTTTAATCTTTTTATTTTATCAGTTTCACGTAGTTTATTGTTCCTTTTTCCGGTCCACCTGTTACCTTTTCCTTTTCGGCTCTCCCATCCCTTTACATTCATGTCAAAGAATGTGGACCATGACGTCAGGCCGTCAGGGCACTAACGGTGATCTGATCGGTGACGGCCGGATGCGCAAACCAAACCATATCTGCTGCTACCTGACGGACGGCGCAAGACGCGACCAGAAGACACAGTACTGAACGATGGATGACGCAGCAAAATCCAAGCAAAGGCCAGCTGAAAAAATGCACTTGAACTTGTCGTGGCTTGTTGGCACCGTCGCTTTCTATGCAAGATCGAGATGGATGGATCCGTGAGCGGCAAGGGCAAGGGGGGAAGAATGAGATACGTGTAGAAATAAATACGCAACAAGCGCAGATGTTTTCACGTGAGCTTTCAATTCAGATAAGGAACGAATGAGATACGTGTATTTATATATAACAAGAGGGGAGGTCGATCGAGAAACAAGAAAGCAGCACCATCCCATTCCCAGCTGGGACGGACAGCAGGGCATTCTATTTCTTCCGGCCGATCCGAGATACTACTACTGAACAAGTGGCCGTGGAACGGACATGTATAGTTTGTCTTCTCGTCGTCTCTTGGACCTTATCTGCAGCTAGCTAGCCAAATCAACAGATAGAATATCCTCTCTCTGCATTATTTAGAGGGAAAGACAAAAAAACAAATGGATGGATGGATAGATAGATAGACACAGGAGATATAGAAACAGAGAAGAGGGCACTGGAGATACTACGAGCAATCGCAATGTCAGCGGTGAGCAATAAGGTCACGTCGGCTTGGCTTATAAGGGGCCAACTTGCACCTGGGTTAGGTGGAAGAGAGAGAAAACGAGGGGACCAACAACTCATGCGACCTATGCCACGCTCCCCCCTCATCCACCATCCATGCGGCCCCTGCGCCCGATTTAAGCGCCGAGCTGGTCGATTCCACACCTCAACCTTGTGGGCAAGCCCCATACCCCTCTGGCGCCTGCTCTTCTCTCGTAGCAATTTCCCCCTTCCATCTCCATGAAAAAAAATCCCCTCCGCCGCCTCCACAAATCCTGCTCTTCTGGTACTATTTCAGATTTTTCTCTGGATGATTTATAGGTCTCTCCCCAACCTTTCATCATGAGGATCTGCCGCCGGCTTCCATGAAGGCGAGAGCGCCTAACGGCTTTGTGAAGGCCTCTACCCTCTCGACACATCTATTCTTGGCAAATTGTGGACGCCCGGTCTTGACTGAGAGATGCCACCCGCCGCTTGGTGGCTGCGCGACGGAAGCAAGTGGCGGCGCTGGCGAATCCTGCAATGCAATCCAGGATACATCGACTCTACGACCCAAAGCGAATAGCTAGCAATACCTAGGCAACGCACATATTTGCATCTTTTTTTTTTGTCGCCCGGATTAGTGAAAAGTGTGGGAGATCCTCTCGTTACTAGTATTGCATGGTGAATTTGTTATTACTTGGTGCTTCAATTGGCAACCTTTGTGAACATGTCCATGCAACACAAGTAGCTACATAGATGTGTTTACTGTTGATCCTCAAGTCTAGATGAACTCGGCCTGACTTAAATACATGAGTAATAATTGATATAACCATGCTATCCAAATAAGTACTACCATATTGTACAAATGACATGGACTTAGCATTTTATACAAGTCTTATTGAATTTGAAAATCAGCGGTGAGCACCCGTCCAACACCTGCAAATTGTTTCTGGGGGCTGCACCTGGGCTGGGCTTTGCATAGCACTGGGTCCACACTTCATGTGAATGCCACGCTCCCCCCTCATCCTCCACCACCTGCCCCTGCCCCCTCATCTCGTCTGGCTGGGCCCACACCTCAACCTCAAGCCCCATACCCCTCTGGCCTCTGCGGATTTGAGGCAAAGCTGTCTGCAATTCTCAAAAATGAAAAAAAAAACACTTTTGTTCTCCACTCCACCCCATCCGTTAGAAATGGTACTATTTCAGCATTTTTCTGTGTGTGTATAGACGTGTTTCAGGCTTTCATCATGAGGGCATTTTCTAGAAGCACAGTAGCTAACTTTTTGTGAAGTACTCCTCGTGGGGTAATCTATTCTTGGCAAATTGTGGAGTGGATTGACTGAGAGATGACTTGGAGTGGAGGTCACGAACGACGAAAGGAAGGAAAGATCCCAGCTGGAATGGCTCGGAATCTACGACCACAAGGAACAGTCCGTGATAGATAGGCTAGGACCAAATGGTCCTCAACCTAATAGCGCGCCCGCCAAACTTGACACTGTGTGTTATGCTAGTGGAAAATTATTGTCAATCTGGCTTATTGGTCTCTGCAAAAATCAGATGAAATCAGATGGACAGAGAGGGGGGAGGAAGGGGGATTAGTAGTACACTAGAACTCGGCCTATCGAATATTTTAAAAATTATTGATATATTCATGCTATCCAAATAAGTACTACCACTTTGTACAAAAATACCGATAGTATTTTATACAAGTCTAATAAATTTGAAAATTAGTTGACTCATTAAAATATGAGATTAATTGTTGTTCAATTTGTGACCGATGGAGTACACATCTAGATTTTCATGTTATTTTATAGTTGTTGTTGTCGTTATACGTGGGGAAACTTGCATATGTATCATCTTCTTCGTCAGACATAGGCGTGTGAATGGCGTATGCACATCTAAGTCTAACACTTAGAGAATAATGTAAACAATTAAAATGAGAAAAACACTCAACCTTTCTCCACTCCCATTCCCTAGTTTTATTCTAGACAACGACAGACTGAACTCAAGCTGCAGGCATATTATGGATGGCATCATGTTGGAAATTAAAGCCCAAATAAAGGTCTCCTTTGTTCCTAATTTTTCCACTCGTAGTCACAAGGACTTCCTCCTACTATTTCCTAGTGAGCATCTCTTTCTATGCCTACCTCTCTCTCTCTCTCTCTCTCTCTCTAGGTCGCCTAAGGTTACGTTGGCACCACATGCACGTACACCAGCAGACCATTGCAATCATAGCCGCTGCCTCCCGCCAAAACCACACAAAAAGGTCGCCGGTTTAGACCGGCACCCAAGTCTTGCTTCCCTGGTCTTCCCCGGCCCAGCTAAGCTCCCAATTGCATGCGCACTGTTCACAATCCTCGCGCTCGTTTTTGTGAGAACTCCCCTGCGTGATGACTGATGACTTGATCTTGATGAGTTGTCAAGTTGCAGCGAGTCGCCCTTGCAATTACTCTACTGTTTCGTGGCGGCATCCACTTGACGTTCGGCCGGGTATGGCCTGGCCTGTGGCAAGCTCAGCTCGAGCGGGCAGCAAGTTGCAACAAATCTGACCACAATTTCTCGGGCGCGCTGTTGTTTTCGCTCGCCTAGCGTACGTACCGGGGCGGCCCTGGCGACACCTATCCATCCATCCAGACACAGAAGCCCACAGCAGCACAGAGCGCGCGCACCCATCTGTTGTTGCCAAATTCTAAACGCAAGTTGCCGCTTTGGGATTGGCCGCATGCGCGCGCCGACATGCATCATATATCAAGTAGGGTAGTAGTATATCTCATCAACAACTGCTGCAAATGCTGCTCAAGGGAAATGTTATCCTTGGGACAGCTTAATTTGTTAATTGAGTATGAAACCAACACAAGGTGCAAAAGGGTATCTGAAACGCATAGCCTTTTCCCATCATCCTTTCAAGTAGACTAGAGCCAACAGCCAACCAACCAAAGTCCCTCATGCTTTTCTCATGTGTGTTTCGCTCTGCATCGTTGCAAATAAGTTGGATTCCAACCCAGATGGAGCAAAAAAGCTATCGCCAAATCAGACCAGATACGGTTAGAGAATAGACAAAGGAGACAAAATTAAATGCACATGATATAGCTTCCTACATTTCTAAGTTGTGCAACATATAGGGCGTATTTTGAAGGTCAAAAAATGCATGGAGCTAGAGCCATGGAAATTTTGAAGGTCTCTGGTCAAGCCCTTTTGCTCTTCTTATTATTTATTAAATATAAATATATGTGCTTAAATAACTTAATTTGATAAAATCTTACTACTACTAATTAAAGGTCTCTTGAGGAGCCTCCAAGTTAATCATCCTGAGATACATTAACAAAGATATCTTAGAATTTTTTACAATATCAGAAAGATATGGCCATAGATCCAGTAGATTCTAATCATCAAGGATAATGATAACCGCTGGATATATTTGGTTTCTAAAGAATACCAGGATATGCAATTATGAAAAAAAACATAATCTAACCTCTAATTCTACATCTAAATTACACATGTCTACTAGTATGATACCTTCTCCCTACGATTTACGCATCAAAAGAGGGCCAACCCGCGTGGCCACGTCGCCGACTTTCTCACGACCATCCGATCGGGCAAACGGATGGCCCAGATCGGGCTAGTCTCAGGCATTTTACAAAAAAACACCTTAAACTTTAGTGAAATCACTCTTCCATCCTCTCTGCCTCTCTCTCTACTCTCGGCCTCTTTTCTCCCTCCCTCTCTCCCCACCGTGGCCACCTCCTCTCTCACCTCCAGAATCATCGCCGCCAGCATCCGAACCTGCTCCGCCCCCTCCCGGCTCGGGAGAGCCGTGCTCGTCTGTCCACGGCCCCAACATAGGACCCTATGTAGCCCTTCACAAGAGCAACACCTCCGCCGACCTAGGCACCGCAGCCGGCCTAGCCCACACGCAAACAACTCTGTGATGAATGCTTTAGCAAAGACACCCGGCAAACACTCCTCACTATTATCAAGAGTCGGGTTACAACGCCAACGCGACGACTTATAAAAGAATGAATGAATCGGTACTCTGAATGGAAACCCTAAAAGGGTATATGTATCCGTGCCGTGGGGGATCCCCGTCCTCGGGGGTGCATGGGGGCTTCTGCTCCGTCAGAAGTCGGCCAAACCATTTAGAATTTGAAACATATTCAACAAAAAATGGCCTTTTCTGGTACTGTGTTGCTACTGTGGCCTTTTGTCTATTTCGGTTCAATTATTGGGCCTAGCTATATAATATTAATGGCTTGAATTCTAAAGCCTTTTATTTTGCATCACAGATGAGTTTGCTACCATATACACTTTGCAAGCAGCCCATACAATGGCCATAAAGCGGCAACGCCACAAGACATTTCGATATAATTTAAGTTTGTATTAAATTCAATCTAAATTACCCATTTTTTCATTATGCCTACATCTCAATTATTCCAGTCATCCTAAAATGCAATGCATTAAGAGTTCTAAAATTGTACAAGAAAATATAATGCATTATATGTAATTTTCAAGTCTAGATTTAGCAAAATTTGTTAACAAGGAAACCATAATTTGAGGAGAAACAACTTAGTTGGGTTTAATTTATGGGTACATTCACCATTTGAATATTCCCTTGAGTTGTTTTATAATGCATTGTACTACGAGGGGTATGAACATATGCCATTAAGAAAAAAATGATTATAAATCACGTTTATATATGAACATATATATTGCATTACACAGGATAGAGCGCATGAGCAAATATAAGGAATTTTGAACATTTGCGAGTCCTAAATTTATACATGGGCTACTAATACTTATGTCTCATAATATTCTTAGCACGTGCAAGAACAAGGTTTGATGGACTATTTCTTTCTAGAAAAAGGAAAAAAAAAAACTGCTTATTTTTGTTGCTGCTCTAGTTTATTCTACCCCTGATTCTTCTCTACACCTGGACTGCATCAAGGTAATAGATTTTCGTAGACATGTATGCTCAGTGTTGACTGATCTGTATGTGATATATATCTACCTGTATTATTCTTCCTTTGAATAGTTCTGTTAAAAGCTACAGGAGAAGACCTTTGGGACGGTGCGTATCTTGAAAAATACGACACTTTGAAATAAGCATAATATATACAGTGTTGTGCAGCAACTCTATTTGGAATTCTACAGATCGAGAAGATTGAACCCTGACCTTTTTCTTGTATTTAGTTCACATATAAGCGAGCAAGATCATATCCCACGAACAGCCTTGATTCAGAAATGACTGAGGAATGTGCAATAACCTAATAAAGTGTCATCGTCTAGGAGTAGGCTACAATTCAATAGCAGGAAGCAACAGTGATGTTCCTATGCAGGAAACCTCCGGCCAGTGCTTTGGACTATTCTCAGGTTGATCATGTCTCCACGCATCTGTCACTTGTGCAACAAGAATCGATAGTTACCAATGCAAGTTGTTTTCTACCAGTTTCTAATTCCATGCCATTCCCATCAAGGAATTTTCCTGTTGATGCTATACATATACCGTCTGCTGTCCTCCTGTCTCCCTATCCTCTCTACTCGTACAAGCTTCTAGAGAGAGGTCTCTATACCACCAATCCATTACACAACCAACAACAAACAACAATATTATTGTACGTAGTACAAGTCAGCACCACACATGAGACACAACCCATCTGAAACACACAAAACCCCGGACACCTAATAAGAATTTTTTTAAAGAAAAATGCCGCATCTTTGAGTGCAAAAGGCCAAAGACCAAAGATAGAAAGGGATCCAGAGATGACATGGCAAAGCCACCACCTGTGGGCTGCCAGCCAGCCAGCCTTGCTCCTCGCATCATCACCAGCAACAAGAACAAGGAAAATCTCTTGTTTATTTCCTTTCCATATGGGCTAATATCTTTTAGGTTGGTCGCGGCGCTTGCCTCGTGAGAGATTGGGAGTTGACTGACCCACGCCAAGCAAGTCACCCACTCGCCAAAACTAAACTAAACAGGGGGGAACCGAGGTGATGACGTCTCGTCGTACTGGTACGGTAGTATAGTGATTACTTGCATCCAATGGAACGCGGCAACATCTCCAAGCACCGGAAAATATCACAAGAAAACAAGCCCAAAACACGGCCGCGAAGGCGCAAATAAACCATTTGCCCACGCAGACATGGTATGGCCACACGGCATGGCAGTCCCCAGAAATGAACGCCGCTCTCGCCAGTCTCCAGTGAGTTTCCACCCACCCACCGAGGCTATATATCCCCCGGCGTCCTCCCTCCGCTCCACCTATCCTACAACATCTCCCGCAACAGAAGCGTACTCCTACGACGCGGTGCCCAGCTATAGCTAGATTAGACACTAGCAGTGGTGCACTGAAATGGACAGCGCAAGCAGCCTCGTGGACGACACCAGCAGCGGTGGCGGCGCGTCCACGGACAAGCTAAGGGCTTTGGCCGTCGCCGCCGCGGCATCAGGGTCGCCGCTGGAGCGCATGGGCAGCGGCGCCAGCGCGGTCGTGGACGCGGCCGAGCCGGGCGCCGAGGCGGACTCGGGCGGTGGCGCCGCCGCCGCCGCCGCCGCGGTCGGCGTGGGCGGGAAGCTGCCGTCGTCCAGGTACAAGGGCGTGGTGCCGCAGCCCAACGGGCGGTGGGGCGCGCAGATCTACGAGCGGCACCAGCGCGTGTGGCTCGGCACGTTCGCGGGCGAGGACGAGCCGCGCGCGCCTACGACGTCGCGGCGCAGCGGTTCCGCGGCCGCGACGCGGTCACCAACTTCCGCCCGCTCGCGGACGCCGACCCGGACGCCGCCGCCGAGCTCCGGTTCCTGGCGTCCCGCTCCAAGGCCGAGGTCGTCGACATGCTACGCAAGCACACCTACTTCGACGAGCTCGCGCAGAACAAGCGCGCCTTCGCCGCCGCCGCCGCCGCGTCCGCGGCCACCGCCTCGTCGCTAGCCAACAGCAACAACGACAACCGTTCCTCCTCCCCCGCGTCGCTCTCCCCCGGCGCGACGACCGCCGTCGCGCGGGAGCATCTCTTCGACAAGACGGTGACCCCAAGCGACGTGGGCAAGCTGAACCGGCTGGTGATCCCGAAGCAGCACGCCGAGAAGCACTTCCCGCTGCAGCTCCCGTCCGCCGGCGGCGAGAGCAAGGGCGTGCTCCTCAACCTGGAGGACGCCGCGGGCAAGGTGTGGCGCTTCCGCTACTCCTACTGGAACAGCAGCCAGAGCTACGTGCTCACCAAGGGCTGGAGCCGCTTCGTCAAGGAGAAGGGCCTCCAGGCCGGCGACGTCGTCGGCTTCTACCGCTCCGTCTCCTCGGCCGGCACCGAGAGCAAGCTCTTCATCGACTGCAAGCTGCGGCCCAACAGCGTTGTCACCGCCTCGACGACGACAGGGCCCCGTGGTGTCCTCTTCTCCGTCTCCTCCGGCGCCGGTGGCGACGAAGGCCGTGCGTCTCTTCGGCGTCGACCTACTGACGGCGCCTGCCACCGCCGCGGCGCCAGCCGGAGGCCATGGCCGCCGGGTGCAAGAGAGCCAGGGACTTGGCCTCGCCCCCGCATGCGGCGGCGTTCAAGAAGCAGCTCGTGGAGCTGGCACTAGTGTAGACTAATGCTATGGACGACGGAGCGATCGATCTCTCTCTTTGCCTAATTTAGCTAGTCTTTTTTGATCGATCGCAAGTCAGACACCGTTCACCGAGCTGAATTTAGTCCCTTCTCGGCATCAACTAAGTTAGTTCGTTCGTTTGTTTATTTCCCATTTCGTCATCCTCTTCCTAGCTTTGCTTCGATGTAAATCTTCTCATCAACTGTATACTACTACTAATGGAAAGGAAAAACAGCCCTAGAAGGCTAGATGATGATCATCTGACACAGAAAAGGCAGAAACATTCTAAACATCGTGGTTAACCGTGCAACTGTTCGTGCATCTCAGATCGAGAGACATTACTGTACTACATTTCGAATTTACAGGTGTATCTACAGATGGCAGCTGTATCTGTATGGAGTGTGCGCAACACTACTATTACTAGTAGTCTTCAGATTTTGTAGCTTCTGAGATCAGTTGTACAGTACTCTACTTCTACGTTAGTACAATACTACTGTGGTATGAGTATGTATATGACGTGATGTGTTGTGGCTGCAGCTACGTACGGAGTACAACCCCAACCCAGTCGCCCACAGTTCACAGATGGCAGCTGTATGCATTGCAAAGGCTCTTTGGTACTAGTAGCTGGCAGTAGCTATCTGATAGGCAGAGGCCATGCATGCTCGCTGACATTATCTTCTTCTGTACTCCCTCCGTCCCTATTTGACCGTCGCTAATTTATTTTGTTACTCACAACTTTTACTAAAGTTTGTATAAAATATGTGTAACATTTAAATCTTCAAATAAATTTGTTAAAAACTAGACGAAAAGATCTTTCCGATGATACTAATTACTTAACATAAATATTTATATATTTTAATATATAATAGCCGGCATAAATTTTTTTGGGAAGCTGATGGGCGCATGCATTTAGGGACATTATCTTCTGTAGATAGATATGCTAAACTTATCAGCAACAGGGAAAGAGGAGCAGTGCCTCCTGCCAATGTATGCACTTTTTTTTTCATTATTTTTAATAACGCACCTAGGCCTGGTTTAGATGGTATATTTTTGCCACAAAATTACAAATTTTTAGACTCGCCGATCGGATCAATTAAATAGGACAGACAGATGTTTGGAAAATGTAAGGTAAAAATTAACTAGTATGCACTGTTGTCTCTCTCTATCTATCTCTTTTATTCCTTATCACAAACAAAACGAAACGTGTTTTTCATTATTTTTTTGCTAAAAATTTGCCAACTAAACAAGTCACTAGTATACTATAGGATTATGTATGTAGTACGTACTTATATACTGTAAGTAGTTGTTTTCAGCATGCTTTCTCTTAATTTCCCTCGCCGCATCCAGTCAAGCAACAAAGACGCAGCGCAAGTGGATGGTTGCTACTAGTAGTAGGTTATACCAGTACACGCTGACATAGATATACATGTATTTATCATCAAAGAACATACACAGATATACTGGAATACAACATTGTCCTGTTGTGTTTGTTTGTTTATTTGTCTAGTATTTAGTATTTATTTAATCGCCGTCTAGTTGCGGTTTTGCAGCACACACAAGGGGCCGTGAAGTTCGGGCATGTGCATCACATTGGCGTACGTACGTCGAAACCAAACAAAACGCCGGCCATTGCTTGCCGAGCCAACGATGTGAGTCCAGCTCAGCGAGTCCATCGGAATCTCTCTCTGGTCGGCGCCCGCCCCCGAAGCATACAATGATATACAATTAGCCGCCCCCGCAGGCAGGACGCCTCCTCAGAATTCAGGGGAATGTTGCTCGTTTCACCCGGTTTTCTCGGCTACGAGACCGGGCACAAGGAGAAGCGAGGAGATGCATTTCCCGTGGCCGTGGCCGGTGGAACCTTGCATTGGAGGCTCGGATCGTCGGTTCGATCGTCAGCAGGATAGATCGATCGTCTCGTCGGCAACTGAAAGGATGGGTTTGTGCTGTCGTAGCCCACTGATTTGTGGAAAAAGCCAGGAGCCGGTTTGTCACTCTTCCTCAGTACCATGGCAATGTGCTTAGCTATGTGCCAGCTACTTATTACGTCCAAAATTGATGAGCGCAGGCACAGGACAGATTTCGTACTACGATTACACTCATTTATTTAGTACTGTACTGTACTATATGCATGCACCCAAATTTGACGAGCAATTCGGCACGCGCATGAGAACAACAAGAAGCAGCAGCCTTGGGGCTGGGTCGGTCGGCAGATGAGATCCGCCGGTACGGTTTCCCGGCTGTGCCTCGTCACCAACAGATGGATTCCATGAGGACGACACGCACGCACGGACAGATCGAGAGAGACGCGGCGCGGCACGGCACGGCACGGCTCTTGGGAGAACTGGGGGGCCTCGCCGTATAGTGTACGTACAGTATGCAACTATAGTATACAACTACAACAAATAGTAATGTGCACGCGGCAACTGTGGGACAAGTTGCACAGATAAAGCCGGCAAGGTACCCCTTCTCTCTTGCGTGGCCTCGCCTTGGCTTGGCTTGGCTTGCCGGCCTAAAATATTGTTGCCGCCTGTAGAGCACAGAGACAGCAGTGACCAAAGCGATCGAGCCCAACCCCAATGGGAGCTATGGAAGCGAGTGAAAGAGGCTGGATGGAGCAGCTTGGAACCGACGCGCCACTTGCATGCAGGTTTTGGCTGGAGCAGGCGAGTAGCCAGCAGATTGTCGTTGAATTCACACTGGGAGTAGCTATTGATAATACAGACTTCACCTGGTTGGATGGTTACTTCCACTTACCACTCATTTATGAAGTACTAGTAGTTTTATGTATGATCCACTGTTTGTTTGTTTTTATTCGTGTGCTCAGCTGTCTTTAAATTCAAAGTCCACCACTTTTTTTTGGGCTAGAGCATCTCCAAGAGGCATGCTATCTTTATTGTCTAGGCCATATTTACAATATTTTAGCAAAAAACATGAGGTCAAACATATATGCTATTTCCTTTTGTAAAATAGCAAGTTTTTTTAGTATTCCAAGAATCTTCTAGGCATATAAAAGCCAGCCAACCCCATTCTTGCTATCTGCTAAAATTGGTGGCTATGTTCATTGCCCACGCATGCAGAGCCTCAATGCAAAGCCGCCAACATAAGTTGCGGCCAGGAATAGATATGTGCTAATTGATGACATGGCAATTTTTCAGAAATAGAAGATGCGAAATAGCATGTCTGTTGGATAACTCTTCCTTTTTGTGGACTTCTATATTTTGCAAAATGGCTAAAATGTCAAATATGCCTATTTATTTTTACCACATCTCTTGGAGATGCTCTAACAATGTCTCTCCACCATCTCAATAGTTAGTAACAATCTCTTTTATTATATTTGCTCTGAGCTAAAAAGGTATGTTTGGTAGTGCTTTTACCCTAGCTTCACAAAGCTATCTTCAGCTTCCCCTACCAAATGGGTCCAAATAAAACAACTTCTCTAACTTGTTTTCTAGATTCACTTCCATGCATGTATCTCTAGGTGAAGCTATAGCTAGGTGATTGTTTGGTAGAGCTCTATCTAATTCCAATTCTCTATGTGGGGTTATTCTTTGAGAGAACTGATTGTGTGGCTAAAAATGGTTCTCTTTGATTCTTTAGCATAAATTCTCGAAATCACGATAGAGAATCACCTCACAGATCATGTTAAGTTCATTTCAAAGAATCACTGCACAAAACAACAGCGAATCACTTTGTTGAAGAACTACCGCTCCAAATATGACTTGAAAATACTAGCTACTACTATCATTAATTTCATTAATTTCTGAGAAGGTTTTTAACACAGACAAAAAAAAGTTTTAACTTCACTAACTTCACTGAGCTGGTCCTGAGTCCTGACGACTACTCCTACACCAGCTACGAGTACCTACGATCGAGCCTACGACGACGTGTTGAGTAACCCTTGGGTGAAAGTGAAAGGCTACTGCGTGTACCACGGTCGACATGATTGCCTGCTGTGGTCATTGCTGTTGCTAGTCCTCGATCGGGTCCTCGCAACAACCATGTGGCACAGGACACGTCCTACACCTACATGTGCAATGGAGAAACGAAAGCTGCATTGCATGCACGCCATGTTTTTCTCAGCTTGCATTCCCTCGCCTGCAAGTACGACAGCTAACGATGACGCTGCACCAGTACCGTCACACTCTTGCTCATCTACAGCACGTACCCCTGTACATTGTGCCATTCAGATTTCAGTTGCTAACTACTGCTACAGTCATGGTACTGTAATGGCATTCAGATCTTACTGCCTGTGCAGTGTGCAGCTGTGCCACCAGGCTAATAGTAGTGGAACGGGCAAAGTACGGAGTGAGAGGCCTCTAAGATTCCAAGATCGACAACGACGCAAGTGTAGATAACTTATTAGGCAGCTTTTGTTGCATGCGACGCCATGGAAAACCTGAATCGATGCTGCCTTTTGACGAGACGAGAAGCTTGATCAGCTCGCTTTTTACCAGCTGTCGAAACAGCCCACCCCACCCGCGCTTTTTAATTTGTCTCTCTCTCTCTCTGTTCTCACCACAAAGTCAAGCACCCCACAGGCACCAATGCAAAGGTAACGCCCCCACACAGCTCCGTTTCCTCGAAGTTCCTCCTCACCGCGTCGCGTCGGGCCGGAGGACTCACAGGCCAACCCCTCGCGAGGGCCGGGCCGGCGGTGGTCCGTTGCCGTGGCTGGCTGCGGTGAGGTGCACTGCACACACAGCTGCTCTTGCACAGCAAGGAGGCAGCAGACCAGGTCTACTCGTACTACTACCATGGCAGGAACAGGAACAGGACGCGACACCCCCACCCGGGTACAAAATCGCCAGAGGGGCAGCACGACTTTGGAGACCATCGCCCACCAGGTCCTCGGTGGCAGATCCAGACGCTGACGCGGCTAGTCTGCCCTCTCCTGCGTGTGGAAACGATCGCATTGCTTTCGAGTACTGTCTCTTCTGCCAAGTGGGCGGCGACGGCCAAGGCTGCGCCCGCCGCCTGCCCTCTGCCGTGTTTTTCTTTGCTCCGGCAGGCAGCGCTGCCGCGGTGTGGCTGCCGGGTGGCCACATTCCGGGACTGTGGCGTGTCGCGTTCGCGTCCGGGCCTCTGCGTCGGTTTGGGGCTTATTTTGGGTGAAGGCAAGAGGTTAGCGTCATCATCTGCCCCTGTGTTGGGTCTTGATTATTCAGGTGCCACAGCGTGGTAGTACCAATTTGGTGTTAAACTAATGACCCACGCATGTGGAGTAGGTGCCGCTGCTGGTCTGGTCTTGTATGGTGGCCCTGGTGGAGCTTTTATAGCCGAGTCAACGCTGCGTTTTATGCATATGTTTAGGTATATCAAATGTTGGGCCTTGTTTAGATGGCTAAAAATTGGAACTGAATGTCACATCGCATTAATCGTAGAAGACGCGTTTCGTTTGTTAGTGGTAAATATCATCCTACCATGGAGTAACTAGGCCAAAAAGAATCGCCCCATGATGTACATCTAAACTGTGTAATTAGTTATTTTTTTTATCTACATTTAATACTCCAAATATATGTCTTTTGGTGTATTTAATGTGATGTGATGGAGAGAAAGTGGGAAAAAGGTTAGAAATTCTAGCCATCTAAACAAGGCCTCGGTGCAATGGAGGCGGAGGAGCATGTTTTTGTATGGAGACTAGCCTGACCTGCTGACCCCCAAGCTAGGGCTCGGATCTTGATGCCTACCCAGTGTTAGGTCGTTTTCCACGGGGTCTTGCTTTCTCTCTCCTCTCCCAGTTGCATTCCATGCGAGATCGAGGAGAGAGTTTTTGCTGCTGGATGGATGGATGGATGTTTTGCAGGTTACACCTTGTGGTTCTCTGGCCTCCCGCAGTCGACGCGTTCTGTATTTTACGTGGCGTATGACCACTTCACCAGACCAGCTGTATCTGCAAACCTGGATTCATTTTCAAGGAAGTACTAGTACAGCTCATATGCATATTCGCCCTTGACAGGGTAATCTTTTTTTTTACGCAGTCAGAGTGAACAAGTCTTGCGTACCACTCGATTGATGAGACGGTGGAAGATCAGTACTCGAAAGATTACACCGGAAATTGACCGGAAAGTTCCGTCTTTGGGACCAAGCAGTGGGGGTCACATGCATTTCTGTAGATGCTGGAACTGAAATGCATCAATTGACATACCGTAGCAAAACCACCGTTGAAAACCGTCGTTGCTGTTTTGGGACCTAGACGACACACCGACAAGTTCGAGGCCTAGTCGGGCAATTTGAAAGCACTGGAACCTAAATGAGATCTCGGGATTAGTTCAGGGGACTGCCAGTGAAATTTACTCTAAATTTTAAATTAAAACCACAAGGAGTGCACCCATTTTCGTGCGGAAATCCAAATCTGGCCTCCAAAGCATTTGACAAACGCTGAATGACGGTACTCGAGGGGCGAAAATGAGAACATGAGATTACGTTACATCTCGAGGGCTAGAGTGCACGAGCAGCGGTGATTTACCAGAGCTAGCTTATCGCCGAAGCACCAGCACGGCACCATGCAGCACCACTGTTGTGTATTCGACAACGCAAGTTGGGCGGCCCTGTTGTTATTTACTACTGCTACTGCTAGCTTTCCGGATCAAGAAGCAACCAAACGCAACGCGGAGAAGATACTCAGATCGATTAAAGTTAATCTCCGCGGCTTGCGTACTGGCTCTCGCTCTCGGGGAGCACGCCGCCGGAAGAAAAAGAAGTAGTAGGCGTCACCAGGTCACAACACAGCAGCGGGCGGCAAGGCATGCATGCCCACACCACATGCGGGAGGATCTGTGTGTGTGTGGATGTGGACCGTGGACGGATAAGCACGTAGTACACGGCGCTTTTGAGACGGATCGGAGTCGGACAGCGTGGGCGGACGACGATGTCTCTCTCCCCGCGACGCCATTGGCCGGGCTGGACACCGGTCAAAGCGCCCACATGCCGCCTAGCTGCTAGCTTCTGATCCGTGCCTAATCGCGGATTAACTATTGCTAATAAATAATACTAGTCAGCAAGTGGTGGTCGATCAGCTCAGGGTCGAGCGCATCAAAAGCCGGTTGTTCATGCTGCAGACTGCACTGCCAAAGTTACAACTAGTACGTAGT
This sequence comes from Hyparrhenia diplandra, assembly GCA_015847255.1. Taxonomy (NCBI): domain Eukaryota; kingdom Viridiplantae; phylum Streptophyta; class Magnoliopsida; order Poales; family Poaceae; genus Hyparrhenia; species Hyparrhenia diplandra. The sequence goes on along the minus strand of JADLZK010010924.1, from coordinate 55,531 downwards.
ACATCTGACGTTCACACCGCCTACACCATACAATGCCACCGCCAACCAAAGTAAACAAGTTCAGAATCACATGGAAATGGGCCATAGTACACCATAGTACATAGATTAATCGCTGCAATTTGCAGCATACTTATGCAAATGTAAGACTGCTCGACTCTCGAGGTCTTTGTTGCCATGATTCGGTCAGTCGTCGTATAGGACGAGTACAGCTCTGCACAAACACGCACTTCAGGGTCAAAACTACCACGCATTGCACTGTCTATCTAGCCACCCGGCCTTTAAATCAAATATTCCAGAGTCAAACAAATCTTCTCAGCTCCACGCATGTGCACGTTGCCGATCAGGGATTTAGTACTAGTATACACCTTAAATTTCCGCACTTTGGGGGGCTCCGCGCCTAATTTGACAGGCACGCATCTCAACAGCTGTCACAGAGGCCCTAGTCCTGATTAGCAACATACATTATGACCAACTCGTACGAGTCCTAGTAGATTCCTTCCTCCTTGTCCATCTTTCCTGAACAACTCGGCCCATCTCTGATTTCTCTCCTCTGGCCATTGATCCTGCTGCCTGTCCTTGGTTTCTTGCAAGTTGGCAGCACTAGCAGTTGGTATTGTACAACAGCGAGCATAAACCCACCCAGGAATCCAATGCAACCATAACCAAGCATATGGATCTTGTTGCCCCAAAAGACTAAACACATGTTCATAATACACCTGTCGAGAAAAGAGAGGGAGGAAAGGACAGTGCACCTGCATGCACCAGCTAATCACAATATATATCTGTCCTTCTCCTTCCAGGTTTTCAGATTCAGAGAAAAGGGGATATGCCATGGTATGAGAATTGACAGTGCAACGGTACCGTCCTGAATTATTTGTCAACACATCTAGAGTAGGAGTCGTTGTGGTGTCAATAATTCAGGCCTGTCTGATATGATCTGGTCAGACCTCACAAGGACACATTCCTGGGCTGCCGTTTGTGCCAGCCACTGGGAGTTTATGAATTTCTTCTGCTAATCCGCGGCCAGAAACTGTTCAACTGTGCTGAAATTTCTCTACGCTGATAAGTCGCTCATCATTTAATCTGACTGAATTTGGAGGGGAAAAAAAACTCAGGACTGGGCCATCATCTTCTGCTCTGCTGTATTCATGATTGATCCCTGCATCATCCTTCGCTGAAAAGTTTAGGTAACTGCGGCTCCATGGCTTTTTCAGTAGTCAAGACAAATATGATGCTACGGACCACAAAGCAGCGTCTGCACCACCATGTCCATACCATCGACCATCTTTGTTGCCTAGTATAGTACAGTAATAGGTGCACTAATAGTACGTACTATCATTACCACACTAGTTTCTCACGAGAAAAGCGAGAACAGGTCGGGTCACATGTCGGTGTGCCTGCCAGGCTCGCTATCAATTCGGTATCATTCGGTCTAAGAAAATTTGAACTCACATGTCGGCGTGTCAGCTTGCAGGCTTTTGTCCAGTCCCAGTTAACTATGACAGGACCAATTTGGTCATGTTGTGCAGGTGCCTGAAATGGATCCATTCAGATCTGGCCCACTGTAGAGGAACATGATGCTGTGATAATGGTTGCGAGTCCCAACAAACCCCAGTGCACACCGAATGAATTCCTTCGTTGTATTGTTCATCACCTGAATCACATGGCAGCCTGATCACAGCGACGCAGTAATCAACTGCACTTCAGAGGACACTAGCAGGAAAGTGATCATCTCATACAGGATGCCGAAGCCATCTGCTTCCAACAACCTGTTTGTGGATCATTCTGATGCTTAAAGGGACAGCATTTTAAGATCCTCCAAAACACATATAAGCTCATGTGTTCTTTGTGCCTGGTGACGCATCGACATCATATGTTCCAAAAGGAGAGAGAATCTAGTCAAGAATTCTCACCAGAGATATGTGCTTTATATTCTATGGTTTGGAAGTTACATAGTAAGGAATCGAACAAATTCTTGCTATATACTAAGCACTACAAGGTTATATTGCAATGGTCTTTGGCCCTTGGTGTTATTATCCCATCATTGGACTCTCCCACCAGCTTCCATGGAATCCAGTGCTTGGCTCGTGCTCCTCATTTCCACTGCATCAGGACTGTCAAAGTTACCGTTATGAATCGAGCTGCGACGGCTCATGTACGCAGGTTGCACTTGGTTGTCACCCTCTGGCTCACCAATGTGCCGGAAATATGCGTGAGGCCACAATCCTGACCAATGAATAAGGTGAAACTATTAGCATTTAACATTCATTGAAGAAGGTGAAACTATTGACATTTATTAATCAATCCTGACAAAGCTATAAAGACAACAATTCCCTTGCAGCTTCCTGATACCGGGGTGGGGTGAGTTGGGTGCACACAAGATACTTTTCCTAACTCTAAGGATTCAATTCTCATAGGTCGTAATAGTAACTCCAAGAGACTATCTATATCCTTAATTGCTAGGAATAAAGATTTTGATGAAAAAGAAAACTCCTCCAACAACTTCTTTATTTGGGTATGGGAATATAGCGATCTGTCCTAAATTATATATTGTTTTGGCTTTTCTAGATACATAGCTTTTGTTATGCACCTAAACATACGATATGTATAGATACATAATAAAAGATGTGTAGGGGTGGTGATCCAGGTAATACTCGTGTTACCGGATCGACCATAGTTTGTAACACTCTTTCTGCTTAATGAAAAACGCGCCTAGGCGTGCTCTTGACATAATAAAAGATGTGTATCTAGAAAATCCAAAACGACTAGAGCGGAGAGAGTACAATTTTCCAGGACAGTGAGCAAAACAGCAGTGTCTAATTGAGCCCATGAGTTCAGAAAAAAAAAAAGAGCCCATGAGACTCGAGAGTCTGCAAACTTGGTTTGTACTTATCTGTTACTTTGAATGGCTGACATTTTTCAACTTTTATCGGAGGATTCCTGTGCACAGTATTAGGCTGTCAACGACAGGGTGTATATCAAGACAAACTGTCAAAAACTAAGGCATTGCACCATGTCCTATTTTCTTGCATGATCCCTGCCAATACAAGTGTTAGTACTAGTCCTTCCCACACAGCCTGCCAAATCCAGGGGCTTTCTTACTAACAGCAGTACTACGTAACACCTTTGTCAGTCTATCTATAATGACACTGTCAAAGCAGGAACATGCTAGATGCCACAGGTGTCCAATTCAGGAGGAGTTAAAAAGATCAAGGGAGAGAAGAAAGACCCTAGTGTGTTTGTAGATAGCAAAAACCCTGATGGAAGTTATTCTTAACCTGTGTCAAGAATTATTACTACGTTGAAATTGAAAATATCTATCAGCGAGACCCCAGTTACTTAGTTAAAAACATTCTTCAGGGACGTTAGTCCAGCTGCAGTAAGTTTATATCAAAAGGTATTATCATTTTGTTAAAGATGAAACTCTTTCCTTTTCATAAACATTGGATCATTAGTTCATTACACTGCATGATTGCCATCACCCACCAAACGTATGGCACCTCAACCATGTATTTTTTTTCATTACATGGAAACAACCTCAAGTAAAACCAGGAGGCCAGGATACACCCCCAACCATGTATTCACTATAATTTGAGATCAGTAAATATGAGAACATTAAGGACAATTTATTAAGGACAGAGTTAGAAGCATACCATTTTCATCAGATGGTAGTGGAAAAAACTGCAGGTAGCAAATGGAAGCAACCGTCAACCCTGCACATTGCAACAATAACTTAAACTTTGAGAACTGTATGTACATATATTTCATAAAAGAACCATATGTACATGTTGCTTAAAAAAAAAACATATGTCCATTAACATTTCTATTTCTTTGTGGTGCCTGCAGAGGGAATGAGACGGGGTGTTACTCAAGACTTACCAAGTAATCCACCAGTACATACATCTTGCCAGTGATGCCAATAGTCATCAACTCGAGAAACTGCTATTAAGGCTGCAAGAAGCAGAGGGGAAAGGACAATGCAGAGTTTTGCGACATGCCCTTTACGATCGAATACTTTGATTTTACCAGCCAGATACCATGAAAGGAAGCCAAGGCCAGCAAAAGACCCTAAGATAAACATAAACCTTTGAGTAATCCACCAAACAATAACAGCTGGAATGAAAAGCTCATAGTATGACTCTAGAGAGAAGAATAACTTGTGCTATCAAATGTTAATGAACCTCCATGAAATTTTGAAACAGTTAGGAGGTAAATATGAACTGAGAACCAGATCGAGGCCAATGTATGATTTGAGGGAATCAAATGGGCAGCATTACTTGCCAAACGGTTAGTTCTATTAACATAGGCTAATCCACATATTTGTAAAGAATAATGTCACTTACATGAAGTATGACCACTTGAAAGCTCTTATGACCTTCTTTAATAACACTCGCCTCGCCATGGCATATGGCGCCTGTAGTAAAGTTGTTATAATCCTAAAGGCCAAGTAAACATGTAAGCTCTCTTATACAATTCACAAGCAATGTAATTGCACAAGGTTTTCAAGTGAGTTTTATTATGGTCTGGCTAAAAGTTATGAATCTTACAGGTTTTCCATCAGGGAAGCAACGCCAGAAGAAATCTGGACGTGGTCGCCCAACACCGTCCTTGATCGCATCAGTTAAAACAGCAGTGATGAGCACTGAGAATAGGAGACCTGCTAGGACAAGCAGATTTCAGAATAAATAATATATGGATAAACTAGCACGACGAATCAGGCAAGGAAGTGGGTGTACCTAGTATGGCATGATGCAGATCATATACATTTCTCTTCTTAAAGTATATCACTGTTATGATAATCATAGGCCCAATGATACCAATTATCTGAATAAACAAGATTTGAAGAAAAGGTATTCAAGAGGTTCATCGGAATTGACAGGGTAACACAAAAAAGAGAATAGTATGTTACCGGCACTGCCCAAAATGGCACTGTGTTGTCCTTCATGGGGTATCTGAGGTCTGTCATCATTTCTGATCCGACAAACCGATGGAATGGTTCTATTATATTAAGAACTCCATCCAATACAGCTAGAAGAACTAGCACAACCCAGTCATACATGTGTAGGCGTGCAACTTTGGATCCATGAGATGTTATATAGGGAGTTGGAGCTCCCAGACTAATTGTTGGGGCTGGTGCTGGCATTGCCTCTTGAGTCCTGAAATTGTTAACCAACTAAATAAATTTACGAAACCCACTTAATAACTTACAAATTCAATATATGATCTGTCGAACCAAGTAGACATGTATATTGTCAACTGTAAGGATTTCAGTTTCCTCATATCTAAGAGGCATTAATGACTACTATAAACTAGCAGGCAAGAGCAATTTGTGCCTTTATATTCCTATAAACTAGCAGACAAGAACTAATGCTTTACTATCGTCTACAAAGTAGTTTTAATTCATGGAAAAATAGTTGTGCAGTTTGACTAAATTCTTGTTAGATGAAGTAAGTATATTACTTATTATTTCACCCAAAACTTCATAATTAATGTGCAATTCATCAAATACTCCGGAGGCATGTTCAGGAGCGTTAACCAATTAAGAGTCTGTGATGGAAGCAGAGCAATATCAAATTGAGAATGCCTAGACAGAACCACATTAAGAAGCCGTTTAAAGAAGTAAGAGTAGTAGCAGGAAAACAATTATTGGCGACCTGTTCCATCCCAACCAGGACAAGGCTATCTACCCGGTTCCGGTGGCACAAACGCGCAGGTGCTCGACGGTTTGCCGCCGCCGCCGCTGAGGTCTTGTTGTCTTTGTTAATCACAACAACTCAAGATGCGGAATAGGCGAGAAATGATGGCCAAACCTTTTAGCCCAGCAAGGAATCACCCCTTTGCCTCCTCCTCCACGTGCTCCCTCCCTCTCTTCTCTCGCAGCGCAGCAAAAGCGCGGCTGCAGTCTGCAGATGAAACAACCATGAGGAATCGACGGCCGGCAAGCGCAAACAGAAACAGCAATACCACGTAAAGTACCAACCAGCGTATGCGTATTCCTCCGCCTCTCCTTCGGTCCTTCCTTCTTCTATTTTCCGATCGAGTCTCCTCTTGGCCTTGCAAAAAATGCAAAGACTATTATACCATGCCAGATTGCCAGTGCGCACGCCATGGAAGAAACCGTCACGCGCACCTCCACCAGATAGTCAGATCTGGTAGGAGTTTCCCTCCGCCCGCCAGACCATGACCGGCGGCGCCGCCAGTTGAAAAAGTAGCCAGTATTCGCGCGGACGCGGCAGTTACGGTCCTGATCGGCTGCTTGGGGAAGGAGAAGTTTGGACTTTGAAGGACTCATCAGGCGTCCAACTTTGGGCCATGGGCTCATCAGGCGTCCGACTTTGGGCCATGGGCTTCGATCTGGCATTGGGCTGTGGTATGCGTGGTTCGGCCTTCGATTTGGGCTTCGATTCTGGCGCTGGGCCCAGTAGATCAAGTATACCTAAAATACACGGGCACTCAGAAGTCAGAACAAGCAGGGCTCAATATTCTTTTTTTTTTTTTTTTTACCCTAGGGCTCAATATTCTTGCCTCTTCTAACAAAAAAGAAAGCAGGGCTCAATAAGTCAATATACAAACAAAAGAGTACTCCATTATAATGCAGACTGAAGGTGTGAATCACAAAATAAATGGCTCTAGAATCTAGATAATGCAAACTGAAGGTTCATTGAATCACTAAATTGCAGAAATTCTCAATAAAAATAAAAATAAATTGCAGCAACAAAATCTAATTCGACAGATGAGTCCACGATGAAGCCCAGATGGATGGAACGCAAATAGACTCTGTTGCCCCTTTTTTTATTTTTTTGCAGAGATTCGACGATTCGGTTTCAATTTCGTTGAGGTGAGCTGCTGAGACTACCGTGTACCGCCGTTGTTGGTGGCCGCGCCCCGCCACATGAACAGCCGTGCAGGAGGATGGACTGGGACGGTGATGTGATTTTGGATGCACAACACAACACAGGAGTATCATCAACATTTTGGCAAATTTTGTTTGTCGTCGTTTGCCATCGAGAGCGCAGCGCCGTCGGAGGCCACCACCAGCCACGACTGCTGCGAGCGCCGCTGCCTTGTTGCCATATATGGTTCGTCCCGTCCCATCGGGGGCCATCATCGGCCACGCATGCTGCTGCTGCTGCCCGGGCTTGCATGCATTCCTTGATGTATGGACAGGGAAGAGCCAGCTCCTCTAACTAATAGAGGCAGCGCTTTGCACGGCGGATATTTGGCGGTGCTCCTCTGAAAGTAGAGAAAGCCTGCGGCATTGAAATAGAGCAAGCAACCTGACGAGGCAGCGCTATCGGACCCAGGCCTCCAAAATCGACGCCTGGGAACGATGCCTACCATTGGGTCTTGCCAAGGCTGCCTGCCAGAAGAGGTTAAGCACACGGTCATGTGGTCAAAGACTGCACCTCCGCATGACGATGGTCTCGTCGACAGGCTGCACCTCGACGGCCTCCTGATACGCGCCACGAGCGTGCCGCGAAAAACGCTGCTGACCCCGTTTCAGTGCCTGGCACCGGGCAGCGGACCGCCACGATCATCACCGACTGCCTCGGAGATCAGCTTCTCTAAACCCTGTAAACAGCCAGACCATCGTCATCACAGGGCCCGGGAGTCCATGTGGTTATGTGGTTGCGGGGTGCAGTCTGTGCCCTGTTCGTTTGGCTGGCTGGTTGTGGGCTGGCGCTGATCTTTGTGAGAGAAATTACCGCTGATTGGCGGGTGGCTGGGCCGATCTTTGTGAAGAAAGATCGCTGGCGGGCCGATAGTGATAAGCCGCGAACAGGGCGGCCGTCGAGGTGCATCCTATCGACGAGGCCGGGAAGTGCAGTCTGTCTTTGACCACTTGACCGCGTGCTTAACCTCTTCTGGCACGCAGCCTCGCAAGACCAAGGGTGCCGTGAAAGCCTTCGACATCAACATGCCACAGTCCAACTCCAACTGATGAGAGGCCGCAGCACTGCATGCTTAACCTCTTCTCTACCACGGACACAAGAAAATCGTATGGTTCGTGTAGGGCTTTGATGGCCTAGCTCGAGAAAGACATAGAGTTTATCTTTGTGTTAGCAACCCCAAACCTAGGCTACTTGAATCTCACTACTAACAAGATCTAGAATCCTCTAGAACCCCGGGTACAAGGGGGGAGAAGGAGAGACGGAGGAAGAAGAACAAGAAACTAATACACGAAAACGTAAAAGGTAAATGCAGTTCTGATATTTTGATTGATGATGTGCTTGGGGTCTTCTCGGTGGCCTTAAGTAGCTGGCTCGTCCCCTTGGACAGGCCGGGCGTGGATGGGCCCATATGGAAGAGTAGCTGGCTCGTCCCCTTGGACAGGTCTAATTAATTAAACTCGTTAGCTAAGATACATGCGTACATTTAAGGAGTGGTGGACCGTTCGCAAGAATCTTTCAAAATAAGAACTAGAACCCACTTAACCCTCCAATCACCATTTCTCACCCACCTAACCTCTACATCACCATTTCTCCCCCTAGTGAGGGATGGGAAAATGGGAGATCATCACCACACCATTTGAGGCGTTTGGTTTATCCTCGGCTCATTGCCATCTTTACTTTTTTTTTTGTAAAAGGAAACTTTAAAATTTCCCAAATCGCGACCGGACCACGACAATCATCGGTCCCAACCAGTTCACGGCAAAACACGGATGGACCGAACATATATATTGGTCATACTCAGACATAAAGACATGCACTAAGATCGATCTCTTTTCACAATATCCCCATTCGAAGTTTGGAAGACGATCCCAACAACCATAGTCAGATAATCACGGCACGGTAAGACAGATGGCATTAACGGCAAGAGACAGTAATGGTCGGAGAAGCCAATCATCCCAGAGAAAAAAGATTCTCCTGGTCGTCCTTCCCGGAGACTCGCCGTGCTGGTTAGTGGTTGTTACAAGGAACCACACCTCGTGTCGTGAGATCGCATCGGACGCTCCAGCTTCGTCGGAGCTAGCAGGATCGGTGCCCAGTGTCGTGGTCGAATATCACGGATACACCACAGACACAGTGAAATCGTACGGCTCGTGTCGCTGCTCGCCTCTGTCGACTTATCATGACGCCGAGGCAGGAACGGGAATCCGCCGATTGTGTTTACACGAGACCGGGCGAGTCGCTCGAGTCGTCTTGGCTCACCAGCTCTTGTTACGATGGCCTGTGTGCGTCGATTACGCCCCATCGAAAGTGCTACGGCAGGGGCCGCGTCGCCTCCGTGGTCAGGCCTGCTCTCCTTCTGTTATCACGTACTGATGCGTCGCTGATGAGGGGAAGCGATACCTTGACGGGGCACTGTGGATGGACTTGACGGGTGCTTGCCTGTACGTCCCGGCAGAAGGTAATGACTTTTGTTTGCTATGGCTGGCGAGTGGTGGAGCCGATGGATGGGTCGCGTCCGCCAGAGGTGATGATGGCCGTTGTCGCATGGAGCCGTGGGCGCCGCAGCCGCCAGCACCACCGAATGCGTCTGGTCGGTGCAGGCTACTATAGCGGTCAAAGAAGGCTACGACCAAGCAAGACTTAGATGGACTCTAAGTCGTGCGGGGCGGAAGGATCGTGCGAGCGCTAGGTGAGGGCCAGGCGTCCTCCGACCTCGAGTCGCTCGAGACGGAATGGCTGTGCGCCGACCTCCCGCCCGCCGACCTTTAGTCGCTCGAGACAGAACGGCTGTGCGCCGACCTCTAGTCAGCATGGAGCCGTGGCGGGACGGTTACGCGGGTGGTGACGCGCAGCCTCGTGACTTCTAGTCGCGCATGGCGCGTAGGACGGGGATGGCTGCGCGACTTCTTGTTGCGCGAGGTCGCGACCTCAAGTCGCGTGAGGCGGAGGCCAGCGCGGTCCCTCCGCCTAGTCGCGTGGCGTAAGTCGCGTGATGTTGGGCCGGCCCGTCCTTGATGCCGCACTTGGCCGGTCCGTCCTACAGACCTCGGTGGGCCGGCAATCGCTTGTTGCGAGCCTTAGTCGGGATTCGGACTCGGCTTGCTGGGCCTTTGGGTCCGAATTCTTATTGGTCCGGGTATCTATGGCCGGCACTCAGGATAACCTCGAGTTGCGTGCGATCGCCCCGGCAACAACTAGCCTCCGACATCATCGGCTCCTGGAAACCCTATAAACAGCCAGCCGTCATCACAAGGGGACGGACGGCAGCAAGAAAGCAGCCAGAGCAAGCAAGCGCTGCTCGGCGAGCAAAATGGAAGGCAAAGCAGCGGCGAGCCGCAACGCCGACCAGCTGGATCCCCTCGTCCTCACCCTCGGATCCATCTACGCCGACGACGACGTCGCGCTGGATCCCCTCGCCCTCACCCTTGGATCCATCTACGCCGCTGCCGCCGTCGCTCCAGCATCACCACCGCGCGCCACCAAACGCCGCCTCAACATTGGTTCGTCGGCACCCATCTACGCCGCCGCTCCAGCCTCATCGCCGCCACCTCCTCCTCCGCAGCCGGTTGCTCGGCGCGCTACTTGGCGCCGCCTCAACAATGGCTCGGCATCGGCACCCATCATCGACGCCGCCGTTGCTCCGTGCGCCATCCGCCACCGCGCCAGCCCACGCGCCGACGACGCCGGCGGCCTTGTCCACGCGCCGTTCCCGTGGGCGACTGAGCACCCCGCGCAGCATGGCATACTGGAGAGCTTGGTGCGTCGGGCCGTCACGTCCATCGAGGGCCAGGCGCGGTGCAAGCGGTGCGGCGTCAGGAAGGCCATCACCTACGACCTCGAGTCCAAGTTCTGGGAGGTGCGCGAGTACATCGTCGCCAACCGCCACGCCATGAACGGCCGCGCGCCCAGGTCGTGGGAGTTCCCGGCGCTGCCGGACTGCGGCGCGTGCGGGCACAAGGGCGCCATGTGGCCGGAGATCGCCGCCGACAAGCACGAGATCAACTGGCTGTTCCTGTTCCTGGGCCAGATGCTCGGCTGCTGCACGCTGGAGCAGCTCAAGTACTTCTGCAAGAACAACGGGCGACACCGCACCGGCCGGGCCAAGAACAGGGTGCTTTACTACGCCTACATTGAGATGTGCAACCAGCTCTTGTCGTTGGCGGTGCTAAACCAGTGAAATTTATCTCTTCGCCATCTAGATTATCTATCTATCTAATCAGTGAGCAATCCCGGTTGACTACTGCTCGAGGGCCGCCCGATCGACGCGACGTCAGGCACTCCAGACCCTGAGCTGGCGAGCAAGTTCCGGAAATACTACGACGAGGACGTGTCGTCCGGCAAGCGACAACATATGCGCGAGCTGTTTCTCATGATGCAGCCCCGGAAGCGGGCGGCAACTGAGGGGATGTTTGGTCTGTCGCCGTAGATGCTCCTCTCTACTCTAGCCGCGTCATAGTTTACCTTTTAAGTACATCTGTGTAGCTCCTCCGCCAAGTTAGAGCCGGGCGCTTATTGTTTGTGTGCTTTCCGCCGTTAGAGCCGGCGCTTCTTGTTTGTGTGCTTTAGGTGTCTTTGCTGCGGCCAATTGTTTTGGCTAAAGCGTGCGCCGTAAAAACACTAATTTCTCTTAATGCAAGACGTGTCAACGGACACGCTTTCGAAAAAAATCCCGGTTGACTACTACAAGTAGCAGGATAAGTAATGTTTATGGGTTGGGGATTCTCTAAACTCCTTGAGAATCTATTGTTATTTGTTGTATCGAAACATTTTCTCTCTTAAGAAAAAAAAAAAAAAGTTTGTATGTTGTGTTGATCCAGTAGTTCCCCAGTTGAAAAAGATACTACATGTGTCTTTGGTAACAGAACGTAATGTTTCCTTCGTTATTGTTACAAATATATACTCCGTGAGCATTTTTCTCTAATAGTTTATCAAATTTGATTCTCAAATCTTATTATTTGACAACTCCCAAAATATAATGACGAGAAGAAAAAGTTCAAGGTAATTCACCTCTCAGAACCCAGATTTGTGGACGCACACATTTACTATTTACGTGCACTTTTTCTCAGCGCGCCGTCGCCAGGCCACATGTCCACTTGAAAGAAGACCTCGTTTAGAACCTATGGAACCATCATGCATCATCCTAATTTGTATTAGCTCTTTATACATAGTAGTTTCATTTAATTTCATCTCAGTGTCATATCAGCAGCGAATCTGCACACCAAGTAGAGCAGCAAAGCAGACGAAACAGACATCAAGCGAGAGGGCCGTCTCAAAATAAGTGCTACATTGATAAGTCAAGAAATTTTGAGTTTGAATACATCTGTAAAATGTATTTACTCCCTCCGGGCTGGTATTAGAAGTCGTTTTGGACAAGGTTTGGGTCAAACATTGGGAATATAAACCCTCAATAACTTTTAAGTTGTTAAGTTTGTAAATGTGAAAATTATATGAGTAGATTTGTCTTAAAAATACTTTAATAAAAGTATACATATGTCACATTTCTATAAATATTTTTATAATAACAAGAGGTCAAAGTTGTGTTTTAGAGACCGTGTCGCTGTCCTAAACGACTTCTAATACCAACCCGTAGGGAGTATTGTGAAAATATATGACAAAATTAATCTTTTTGTAAGTAGGTTTTGATATACATGTGGTTAAATTTAAAATTGTTTAGGTCTGGTCCCAACAGCCATGACGAGTAGTAAAGGAGAACATGGGGAACTTTTTTTAAAAAAAAATTGACCCCTTTTTTTAATGAAATTCTAAATTTGACCCGAGTAAAAAAAAAATCATATCTAACCCTTTTCGCCGCGCCGTGAATTATCGCGCCGCCACATTGTACCGCCGCGCCATGCATGTGGGCGCCGCGAGTGGCACACGCGGCACCGTTGCATGCGGTGCGTCGATATGGCAGGTCCTGCCGTGCCTTAGATCATGGCGTGGCACCGCCGCAAGACATATATTCACGACGCAGCGGTGCAACGACCTGATGCTTGCGGGCGCTGCAAAGTTGAAAACAGTAGCGGCACGAGCTCTTTCCTTCTCTTTCTCATGCTTGCGCCTAACACCTCACGCGCCACCGAGGCCCCGTCATCAACCGCCGTTCGCCGCCGGCCGCCGCCGCCGCCCCCATTCCCACCGCCGCAGTCCTCCCCAAAAACGCTTGCCATTCTCGCCGCCACCGCCGGTGTCTCCCCATTTCCGTAGCCGCCGCCACTCATCCCCCAATTCCCGGTGACGCCGCCGCCGCCACGGTGGAGTGAGCGGCCCGACCATCGCCCGCATCATGCCCGCGGGGTCCCCGCCGTAGGGAGGTGCCTGGGCATCCTCCAACCGCCGGCGCCGTTTGCCTCCTTGGTAATCTCCGGCTAGGGTCCCTGGGGTAGGGTGGTGCTCGGGCAGCTGCCGTTGGCTGCCCTTGCCTCCCTAGTTTGTCGCCGTTCGTCGTCATCGCCATCTTCCACTGCAGTTGGCCGTCAAGGTACTACATTGTCGTCGTGCTAGGAATATATCATATTATATATTTATTGCGTAGATCTACTCATTTGGAGTCTAACACAATTTTATTTTTATTTTTTATTTTTCTATGATTTTTTATGATTTTTTAAAACTGTTTTAGGCTAACGGGAAAGCAGAATGCGGAGAGAATTTTTTTTTATTATTTTAGCAAAAACAATTATAAAAAGATGTTAGAGTTGCTCTAAGGCAACATCTCTACGACGTAGAATACTGAAATATTTCCGGATTCCCACCACTATTTTTTTTGTAAATTTCATATAGAAAAAACTTTTTGAGCGCTATGAAATCTAAGGAAATAAATCGATCAGGTCAAGGACAAAAGAAAATAGAGCAACAGAAAAAAAAATATATAGTGACATAATAATAATAAAATGCTCACTGCAGAGCATATATTAAGACCAACGAATATTAAACATTACAACCAACTGTAACAATAATGAAGCAAACACTACGTTTTGTTACCATAGCCGCATCTAGTATCTTTTTTCAACTGAAACTACGGGATTATCCAAACAACATACAGCCTAGATCAAAATATATCGGATTTCTCACTGATTGGGTCTCTAGATAGACAGATAAATAGAAAGATAATCTAGATGCGAAAGATAACAAATTTCACCGGTCTGTAGCACTAGCACCGCCATTCAATCAAACGACAAGAGCTGGTTGCAAATCTCAATGTAGGCGTAGTAAAGCACCCTGTTCTTGGCGCCGGTGCGGTGTCGCCCGTTGTTCTTGCAGAAGTACTTGAGCTGCTCCAGCGTGCAGCAGCCGAGCATCTGGCCTAGGAACAGGAACAGCCAGTTGATCTCGTGCTTGTCGGCGGCGATCTCCGGCCACATGGCGCCCTTTGTGCCCGCACGCGCCGCAGTCCGGCAGCGCCGGGAACTCCCACGCCCTGGGCGCGCGGTCGTTCATGGCGTGGCGGTTGGTGACGATGTACTCGCGCATCTCCCAGAACTTGGACTCCAGGTCGTAGGCGATGGCGTTCCTGGCACCGCACCGCTTGCACCGCGCCTGGCCCTCGATGGACGTGACGCCCCGACGCAGCAAGCTCTCCAGTGTGCCGTGCTGCGCGGGCCGCTCAGTCGCCCACGGGAACGGCGCCCGGATAACAACGTCGCCGGCGTCGTCTGCGCGTCGTGGGTTGGCGCGGCGGCGGACGGCGCGCGGAGCAACCGGCGGCAAAGGAGGTGGCGGCGGTGAAGCGGGAGCAGCGGCGGCGTCGATGGTTGCCGGTGCCGAGCCATTGTTGAGGCGGCGGCAAGTAGCGCGCCGAGCAACCGGCTGCGCAGGAGGAGGTGGCGGCGATGAGGCTGGAGCAGCGGCGGCGTAGATGGGTGCCAAACTATTGTAGAGGCGGCGTTTGTTGGCGCGCGGTGCCTGCGGTGGTGAGGCTGGGGCGACGGCGGCGGCGGCGTAGATGGATCCGAGGGTGAGGGCGAGGGGATCCAGCTGGTCGGCGTCGCGGCTCGCCGCTGCTTTGCCTTCCATTTTCGCTCGCGGAGCAGCGCTTGCTTGCTCTGGCTGCTTTCTTGCTGCCGTCCGTCCCCTTGTGATGACGGCTGGCTGTTTATAGGGTTTCCAGGAGCCGATGATGTCGGAGGCTGGTTGTTGCCGGGGTGATCGCACGCGACTCGAGGTTATCCTGGGCGCCGATCCTGCGAGCTCCGACGAAGCTGGAGCGTCCGATGCGATCGCACGACACGAGGTGTGGTTCCTTGTAACAACCAGCACGGCGAGTCTCCGGGAAGGACGACCAGGAGAATCTTTTTTTCTCTGGGATGATTGGCCTTCTCCGACCATTACTGTCTCTTGCCGTTAATGCCATCTGTCTTACCATGCCGTGATTATCTGATCTGACTACGGTTGTTGGGATCGTCTTCCAAACTTCGAATGGGGATATTGTGAAAGAGAGATCGATCTTACTGCATGTTTTTATGTCTGAGTATGACCAATATATGTTCGGTCCATCCGTGTTTTGCCGTGAACCGGTTGGGACCGATGATTGTCGTGGTCCGGTTGAGATTGGGAAAATTTAAAGTTTCCTTGCAAAAAAAAAAAAAAAAAAAAAGTAAAGATGGCAATGAGCCGTGGATAAGCCAAACGCTTCAAATGGTGTTGGTGATGATCTCCCATTCTCCCATCCCTCACTAGGGGAGAAATGGTGATGTAGAGGTTTGGTGGGTGAGAAATGGTGATTAGAGGGTTAGGTGGGTTCTAGTTCCTATTTTGAAAGATTCTAGCGAATGGTCCACCACTCCTTAAATGTACGTGTGTATCTTAGTTGGCGAGTTTAATTAATTAGACCTGTATAGTTCGCGCGGTGTTTCTCCAAATAACAACACATGTGCTTTGTAGGTTAGAATTTGCAATCCATACAAGCAAAACTAAATGTTGACAACGGAAAAACCTAGACGCACCAAAAACGGCAAACTATACAAAGTGCAAACCTAAATGTATGTGTAAACATGTAAACCTTTTTTTTAAAAAATCATACATCCTTGATTTGGGAAATTTAGGGAAAATCCATAGTTTACTTTTTTGCAAAAACTTGATATTCAAACTCAATCTAGAAAAAATCATGCAAAAATGACAAAATTGGAGTCCATGTCCACTAGAAGACAAAATTCCGGCTAATTTGTCTTGTAGTGCATATGCACGTAAATTTTGTCACTTTTGTATGATATTTTCACTCTTGAATTTGAATCTCAACTTTGCAACAAAGCACACCTATGGGTAAACTATGGATATGCATTGTTTCAAAAAAAAAAAAAAAATCATGGAACTATGATTTTTTTTTTAAAAAAGTATGTATATTTACACTTACCTTTAGGCTTTTTGGTGACATGAACCAAACGCAAGAAAAAAAATTTAGGCCGATCAAACTTTGGCTGGATAAGCTTTTCGGTGGCATGAACCAAGTGCAAGTAAAATATAGTTTTCAAACCTAGTATTTGTGTTTCTTACCGCAAAAGCTTTGGGACAAAACCCCCGTAGGATGATTTCAAATGCCATTTTTCTTATAAAGTTGGAAATTACTTTAACTGAGCAGGACAATGTTCTATATATTCATGTAAAACTTGATCCATGTATAGGAGAAAAATGTTTTAAGGCCAAATAGAAAAATGTTTTAGCTCCAAGATAAATATTCTAAGGCCAAGATAGCATGTTCTAGATTTAGAAGAAAACCAAATGCTCTAAGGCATTCTTCCCATGAATATTCTACTTTCACAAGAAAATAGTTGTAGTTTTACGAGAAATTCAAATGTTCATATTCACTACTAAACGTTAAATCTTTTGGAGAAAAATGTTCCGATTCAAGAAGACAAATGTTGTAGATCTATGAGAAAGATGTTCTAGATTCAAATGAAAATCTTACAAGTTTTTAAAAAATCATCTTCAGTTCACAACAATAATTTTCTAGGACTAGAAAAAAAATGATCTAGCTAGAAAAGCAAAATGTTGAGATTAACACAATGTTATAGCCTTATGAGAAAAAATGTTCTATATTTATGCAAAAAAGTTGTAAGTTCACGGAATGAATGTTCGTACCCTTGAAGGCATAACAAAGTCAAAGAAATTAAAGAGTAGATTCAATAAATAAAAGAGAGAATTAGGTATATGGCCTTCAAAAAAGTTGTTTTAGGTATGTGGCCTCTTTTTTTTTTTGAATTTGGAAATATGGCCTTCAATCCAAATTTCTTTAGGTATATGGCCTTCCGTCCATTTTGATGTGTAACGGTGTTAACTTTGAGGGTAAAAATCCATTTTACCCTTGAGTAAAAAAAAAAAAAAACACAGTTTTGTTCATTTGTTGTATATTTTGATTATATAATGACATTCAACCATGCATATATAATCACACATGTACTGCCACATAACCACACATTGCATAGTTCACAAATCGACCATAGTATGTTGCCCATAGTTCAAAATCGACCATGGTGTCTTGCTTTTGCTTGGCCCTTTAATTTGCTGTTTCCGCGTGGTACCTTAAAACCTACACTTACCATCGACAACTGATGCTGTCTATACTCGTGCCTGCATCTGCAATATGGCGCCAACATATGTGTGACATCTGACAACTGACGTTACGTCCACTGAGAGTATCGTTTACAAGTTGCTGCCTCATCATGATTTTATTTGCCAACCAGCTGATGGAGTTTGAAGAGCTAGATGATGTGAGATTATTGAGTAGACGAGTAATATTAATTGTATATAGAGAGTGACCGTACACTGATTTTTCTGAAAAAATTTGGAACAAAAAGTCAGTTAATTTAGTTAATGAATCAGGGCTATGATCTGTATTATTGTATTAGTGTGTACGTACTACGTACATATAATCTGACAAGTCCACAGTTAGTTAAGGGAGATGGCATGTTCCTCGGCCTACTCCCTCTCGTCCCCTAAATGTCTGTAGTTATCGCCTCCCCGAGAAATTAATACCGCAATTATATATTAAAATATATAAATATTTATGCTAAGTAATTAGTATTATCGGAAAGATCTTTTCGTCTAGTTTTTTAACAAATTTATTTGGAGATATAAATATTGCACGTATTTTTACAAAATCGAGTCGAAACTTGTGTCACACGAAAACCAACGGCGACGGTCAATAAAGGACGGAGGGAGTATTTCTGAATTCTGGAACGATCGAACTTTAACAAATGAATTATATATGTAGCTGTTGTTGTATATATGTTGGCATGGAATTAAACTAGCAGAGGAGACGTACTGAAGACGACCACGCAAGTAACAAGGGCACGTACGTGTAGCTTTAGTTGTTCCGGTGCCACCTCCCCATCCTCGTCGATCGTGGCGAGCCATGGCCATGCCAACTGCATGCCGGCCGGCGCGCGGTTGCGACGTGGCTTTCCGCGTCCAGTCGTCCACACCACCAGCTTCCGTTTTGCTGCACTGCACACGTACTATGGTCGATTTGTGAACAATTCAATGTGTGGTTAGGTAGCAGTACATGTGTGATTATATATGTATGGTTGAATGTCATTATATACTTAAAATATACAACAAATAAATAAACTATGTTTTTTTTATTCAGGGTAAAATGGTCTTTTTACCCTCATAGTTAACACCGTTTCCCATTAAAATGGACGGAAGGCTAGATACCTAAAGAAATTTGAATTGAAGGCCATATTTCTAAATTAAAAAAAAAAAGGCCACATACCTAATACAACTTTTTTTTTGGGCCATATACCTAATTCTCTCTAAATAAAATGAAGGCATAATGAAAAATAAAGAAACCAAAGAAACAAATAAAAGGGGACTATTGTGTCTATTTTTTTTTTTTTAACATACTATTGTGTCTCTTCGACCAAAATGGTCTGACAATGTAAAATAACTTCCAAGCCGAGCTCACCGATCGAAACAGGCTGAATGCCTTGATCCATCAGCATCAAACTTGAATCAGCATCTCCTCGCCGCATCGCGGGCCGGCCTACAAGCCGAGGACTCAATCAAAAGAAGGAAAAAAAAACTAAAAAGGCCGCATCGGCAACCGGAAGAATGGCGGGTGAGATACTTGCCAGCCTGCAGCGGCCCAAGACGCCGGGCCGCCGGGAGCAGTTGCGCAACCGGCAACCGCTCAAGCAGCAAAGCGATAGCTTCGCCTTCGCCGTGGCGCGCGGTCAGGGCCTCAGGCTTCGAGCCGTGCGCCCGCCGCGGCTCCCAACTGAACTCACGGCTGGCACTCACCGTTTTTGGCAGGATGTGGCCACGCCAGATGCGGACACGGTACACAGCGGCCGTGCCGGCTTTTTTCTTTGGTCGCAAAAAAACGAGCACAAACAGTTGCAAGTTTTTTCTTTCCCCGTTTTTTGATTGAAAGTACTCTGTACACGATGGCAAGTTACAGTGGCGTGGCGGGTGCTTTCGTGCTACTCGACGACCGTAGGCGGGTGCCTGCAACATGCGAGCGCACGATGCTTTTTTTTTTTTTTCTCTCGAATACGCAAAATTTACGCATCTTTTATATTAAGCGAAAAAGATAACAAAATTTACAACGACGCGCCACAAATGAAACACGTTCTTCAGAGATGTTTGCTCGCCACATGTGTAAAAAAGGAGAGTAGCAATGCTGATGATGGGTTTGTATTTATATATGGAGAGAAAAATATAAGCAATTCCATTTGCACCAGAAATCTATACAGTGCGTCGTAGCCCATACGGCCGTATTATACTGTGTCTGCACTACACAAGGAATGCTATCTGTTGTTCATTTGGGCATGGCATATCACAGTTTCTGACCTAGCTGAACAAGCAAACAGTACATGAGGAAAAAGGTTTTGGAGGTCTCAAAGATGTCTTGCAACAACATAATTACACACAAAACAGAGGAGGCATGTAAACGAATAATTACGCCACATCATTTTGTCAAGAGCACTGTGCATGATGAACCTACTCAAGTCATTGCCAAGACCACCTCGATCCCCTTTTAATCATTTGCGTTTTGCCCATGCTTTTTGTTTCCCTGGCTTGCCTCTTCTTTAATTTGGCCTGTCATCTATAGCCCCATGCAGTAAAAGTTTGTCAAAAAGGTAACAATAAGCTCAGAAGCAAGAAAAAAAGAAAAAAAAACGAAGCATCGCCATGCCCTTTTCAACTTTTTTTTTTTCTTTTGACAACATCAACCTTTAATATATATCGTTGAAGCATAATACACCAGTTCGAAAAAATGGATTTCCAAATTATAGAGCACAAATAAGAAAAGGCTACTGCTAAACTGCTTCTGTAGGCAAATAGGCATGGGTGAGACTTCCGTCGGGGTCACAGGGCCCGTCGGGCTATAAGATCCACGAGAAGTGGCCGCGACAGAAACATCGGTCGCGGCATTCGTCGTCGTCGCGTCGATCTCTCTTGTCGTGAGCTAATAATATACGCGCATGTAAACATGCGTGATCGCAACGGTTTTTGTCGTTGAGGTAGAATTTTCTTTTTCCCTTCAGTTCCATGCTGTTCCTCACATTTCTGTTCCTTCGTTAGTTCTTTTTTCCTTCGTGCAGTACCTGTAGTTCTTTTGATGACCTGCAATGCATCGTGCTGCGCTGGACAGGCTTTTTTATGACTTTTTTGGAAATCATTTATTTCAATCCAACATGAGCTAGCGTTATTATTTCTCTGAGCGTGGCTAGTTTATTTAAATCTGCGGGGGCGACAGACAGAATGGTACCCGTCACCAATCGACCTCTCTGATCCTGTGTTCCAGTTTCGTACCTGTATTTAAACGTGCCCGATCATAACCTTTTTGTCGTTTGAGGAAAAAAAAAAGAAACATCTCCAGTTTCGTACGTACTCTCGTCCACCAGCATCATCATCACGATTTGAATTCGGTGCAATGGATGATGATCCGCTAGCAAGCAAATTGTTTAGCATATCCTCCGATGCTACAAGCGACAAATGCTTCCAAATAATGCTGATTTCGAATCAAAATTTTGCAGTGCAGATAAGCCAGGGCCCCCTGAGACAGACAGCGTTGTTCTGTCCAGGAGGGTCACTTGCAACTATTCCATCAACGCCAGGGCGAGGGCGCCGGTCTCCGGCTCTTCGCCGTCTCGCAACATCGTCCACTGTTTGCTCGGTCGCCCGTCCAGAACGAAACGGAGAGACGCGCCAAGGAAAGCCCAACCCGAGCTGCCGGTCTATCTACTCCTTGGCTGAAATTTTCTGATCTGATGCTCATCTTCCATGCATATATATATCCTCGAGGGAGGGGGGCAAACAGCATCTGCCAGTTTCTTGAATGTCTAGGCTTTTGTTGTGCTTTTGATTTTGATTTTACTAGGAATGGGAACGACGAATGTTGTACTCGACCTCCTTGCAGGAATGATAGTAGCTTGCAGGAAGAGGCAAATAACGTCCTTGTACGTATATGGAATGACTTGTGAGAATGTGAGTGACAGACGACGTCCCTCCCAACTATAGTAGGAGTACGCATCATGGCGGTGTTTAGGGATGCAGCTCGATCAGGATTGATCAGTAGCTGCACCTAACGCGACGTGAGTGATAGCGCTAGCTAGCTGAAAAGAGCCCTCCCCTGCCCATAAATGGCCAGCACTAGACACACTAACTAGTACAGTACGTGTTGGTCAGGCAGCGTCGTCACCCCCATTAGCCATCAGCCATTAGCCAATTTGCCGTGTCACAGTTGATCAGTTAATTTATTCAGCGCCGGTGCACTACTAGCGTCCCAGATTAGAGTTACACTTTTTTTTATGTTGTGTCTCGGACACGTACTTACTATTCAATTCCTTTGCTTCTGATTGCTTTGTGACGCTGTCATGTTCTTTTTGTTTGAAATAGAAAAGCAATGGGAAGCATTAGCAGGGTAAGGAACACACAACAGCATTAAGCGATGGTTTCAGCTCGATCTGTCCTGTCCATTCTAAAGAGCATGCATGGTAAAGGCAAGGCAAGCGACGGTTCAGGCGTTGAGCAGTGGCTTTCTTCAGGTATGAAAACACAGCAGAGTGAGCAGGGTTGAGAGAAGCTCTCTGCTGACGCTGCAGGGAGTGTCATGGACACCGATTAAGCATCCAATGTGAGGGAATAAAGAAGGAAATGGTGTTGTGATGACACGAGCAGGATTGCATTTGCAGGAATGATAGATACTTTACGTACGAGTAGCTCCTCGCTCTCCACAGTCCACAGGCCCACCACAGCCAGCAGGTCCACACTGCATCCTCTCCTCTCCCGCGCTGCACACACTGCATGGCACTGGCAATGCAATGCATGGGGTGCCTGCCAAAAGCGGCCGTGGCGGACTCGTCTCGGCTGTGGCGTGCGCGTCCACTAGCAACAGCAAAAGCAAAGAATATTGCACCTGGAGAAGGGCGCCTCCGCCGTTGGACTTTCAGAGCATGGCCCATGGCAGTCACAGGCAGCATAGCAAGAGCCCAAACCGAAGAGGACAAGCGCAAGCCGGCAAGTGGTGGCAACTCGGCAGGCACGCGTACTCCGTAGCGTAGAGTACCCCCAGCTCCCGTAAGAGCGGAGGAGATCAGGCAGATAAAACTGCTCGTGATCGCCAATTCAGAGCCACTGTCATCAAGAATATAGATAGATAGGTGGCCTGGAAACTTTGAGAAGGCATCCACTTTCGACATGAGACGATTCGGAAGGGTTTGTTTGATTTTGCGGCGGGTGTCAAGGGTGAGTCGTCAGATTCGCCCGCAGACCGGAGATTTGTTTCGTATTAGTAGGAAACGTACAGATTCTCCTGTTAACGGGGACCTCGTCTTGTCTCTGCATGCATGCATGGTATAATTGCATATTATTATTATTAGAAGAAGAAGGAAAAAGAAATGAGGGGACGAGGACAAAAAACAAAAAGGAGGAGCAACTTGAGGACTTGCCAGCTGAGCATTTGTTCCCTTTGACTGACTAGGATTAGTTTATTTATATATATATATTTATTTATTTATGTTAATGCTGCATGCGTCTCCTTTCCTTTTGCACAGCAAATGAGCAAATTGGCAGCATCGCAGGATCCAAAGCGAACGACGATTGTGCGGAGCGGCATGGTGCCGCCATGCCACCGCGCCATGCCACCGCCCCTGTAGACACTACCTGCTCTCTTGGCTTGCTCTGATTGTGATCGCCTCCTCTTGTTTCTTGTGATGGTTACTACTATCAAATGTGGTGCCAGTGTGTTGACAGCACAGTGCGTCAGTGACTGTTTAGAACCGGGGCAAGCTCAAGCTTAGGATGGCCCCCGAGAGCTTGCACAAGCGCCAGTCACCAAGCCAAAAGAAGTAGAGATCGATGGTTGTTCCACATGGTGTACTGGCCCTCATTCGCCCCTCCTCTAGGAAATGGAAATACTCCTACGGAGTAGCTGATGATGCCGCCCTCCCACCTATTCACTCACAGATTCACCAACCATACACGGAACCATGAATGCCACACATGGTCCTTGAGATCCTTGTGTTCATCGCCTCACCTCCTGCTCCTAGTACCGTGACCGTCACATTGCGTGACGAATGCAGGGCCCAATCCGATTTCTCGGATTCCAAGCACTAGTACTAACGTTATCTGGATTTAATTTAAAGATTTCCATGTACTACTCCTGCTACTAAATACACTCCGTGACCGTGATGATAGTATATATAAGGAAAAAATACGTTACACGCAGTAGTACTCCACGCGTAGCATACACCGTACTCCGGACACATGTTTGTGCCTCCATTTTTAAAGCATTTTACCTGACCGTTTTTGAGACTCGAGAGAGGTCACCATAAAGTCAAGAACATCCGCCCATCGCCTCAAATCCTGCGCCGCACCAAATCCGGGACAAGAATTTACCACCATCCATCGCGTTGCCTCGTGCTCCGACTCCCCAGGCACAGGCAGGCCCACCCACCCCTCCTACTTCTCCTCTCGACTCCACCCCGCGCCGCAGACGGACGGCAGACGCAGTGAGCCGCCGAGCCCTCCTCCGGCCGTGCTTCCGCCACACTGCCACCATTACTGCCGCCCCCTCCCCCACCACCCTCTCTCTCTGTCTCTCCGGGCCCGACGAGCAACCCAGGGTAGTGAGGGAGGGAGGGCGAGGCCTAGCCTACTACCCTAGCCACGCCGCCCACCTGCTTGCGCGCGCCATGCCGAGGGACCGCTCGCCCATGGCGGAGCGCCGGCGGGGATCCGGCGCCTCCTGCTGCACCACAGGGGCGAGGCCTCCTCGTCCTCGCCTCCCGCCTTTTCCCCCCCCCCCGCCGGCGCTGGCGCCGGAGGAGGTGGGGAGGCGGAAGGGGTTCGCGTCGGCGGCGCTGCGCGGCCTGGGCTGCACGTCGGCGGCGGCGTCGCAGGCGTACGCGCCCGGGGCGGCGGCGGCTGCGGCGGCCACGGCCGTGCGGTCGTCGGCGGACTGGCACGGCCAGCGGCGGCGGCGGAGGGGCAAGGACAGGAGGAAGGAGCGGGGCGGCGGCGGTGGGGGCGGAGGAGGAGGTGGTGGTGGCGGAGGGTTCGTCACCGGTGGGATCGGCGCCGACGTGTGGTGCGCGCCCGGGATACCCTTCGCCGCGGAGGCGTCCTCGGTGGACTGCGTGGTGGCGAGGCACCAGATGGTGGGGAGGCCCGGCGGCCGCGGCAACGACGGGGAGAGGTCCCACAGAGAGGTCGGTGTGTGTGTGTGTGTGTTCACGGCTTCCTCGCTTCTGCTGCCCGCCACTTGCTTGCTTCGATCTGTTCCTGCTCAGATTTCGTTCGTTTCGAAAGGATTCATTCCTTCGTTAGTGTTCGTTCGGTCACTCTGGCTGGGGGCCCTTCTTTGTTTAAAGTGATTATTATTCTCTTGTTTCTTCTTCTGGGATCGTTGCGTTGCGTGCTTTGTGTCAGCATTTCTGGTCCCCTTTGGAAATTTGATTAATGCCATAAATCCCCTATTTAATCTCGACAACTGTGATTACGGACGGTCGTCAATATTGTTCCAAAGGTCAAATGTGATTGGTTCTTCTTTGTCCTCTGAACGGACTCCTCGTGAATGATTTCTTTTTATTTTAATTCTACTATATATATGCAAGTGGAATCTTTGCCATGTTCTGCTGTATTGATGAGCTCTCTCACCTGAACAGCAGCGGCCGTGCTTGTCCCGGAGGGCGGCGTCCGTGCAGGAGCAGATATCCTCGTCCTTCATGGACTCGCCGCCGCCGCCGCACCTCGACGCCCCCTTCTTCGGCGCCGATCTCATCCCCTCCGGCCGCCTCCGCCGGATGCGCGGGTACCGCCACTCCCCGGAGGACTCGAGGAAGAGGTACGGCACACCATTGCATTGCATTGCACGCAGACAGACGCAGACGCTTGCTTTTCGCGTCTCTCTCGCCGTCTCGCGCTTGCTTACACACATCAACCGCATCCATTCCGTGCCCCGCCGACTCCAGCGGTTGGTGCGTAGGGCAGGGTCGTTAAGCGCGTGATCATCTGACTTGTTTCCGGGTGTGATGCGTGCGTGGTAACTGACTGGTACGCGGTCTGGCAACGCCCCTGGCCGGCGGCGGCTGGGTCTGGGTGGGGAGTTGAAGTGGTTGACTTGCTCCTTTCGTGCGCTAAACGTGACGTGAGATGGCGGCCTTCCTGTAGATTGTTAACTCAACCGGTGCCTCAACAGGCACAATGATTACTGGTGGTTGCAGCCGTGACCCGTGGGTAATGGTATTGTCATGAGCATCTATATTAGGATGTCAACAATAGAGGTGTGTAGCAGCAGAATTTGATTACACAGAGAAAATTTATAGCCAAATAAATTAGCTGCTTGCTAAGTAACTTTGTAAAAAGAATGTAATTACACATAGAGAGGTTTTATAGCCAGATAGATTAGCTGATTACTACCTTTGTCCCCCCCAAAAAATGTAACTCTAGCTTTGTTTTTAGTCCAATTATTTTAAATTTTGGACCAAATTTGTAGAAAAATATGCCATGATGAATCTAGTGATACCTACTATTTGGTGTTGTAATTGTTTGCTGTTTTTGCTTTTTATTATATAAATTTGGTGAAACCTGAGATAGTTTTACATAGGTCTATGGATGGGGGCAAAGGTAGTATTTCACAGCATGGCTGCTTCACTGTTCTCCTGTGCCTAAGAGGCATATTAGCAAATACAGCCATCTCAGCACCTTCAAGATATGTTTTCCTTATAGTTATAGAGATAGAGAACATAAACCTTGCCCTTGGTTTGTTGATATGGCTATATCCTTTATTATTTAAATGATTTTTTAAAAGTGTCTGGCATTGTTCAATTCCTCGGGACCAGTTGATGTCAGGAAGAGGTCTTGCTGATATAAGTCTTAGGATAACTGCAGTTGATGGAGTGAAACCAAGAGAAATGTGGCCATTGAAAGAGACCTCACAACCATAGTGAGGTTTGGTACTGTACATTCCAAGGCCAATGACAAGTATGAATACTGGATTCTCCATGCTGAGCTGGGCAAAATGATCAATTATTATTTATTTTATTTTGCTCTTGGAGAATTTTGGGGGAGGGGGGAGTAGTGTTGGAACACCCTCACAATTACAGCCATGTGGCTCTATTCTCTTTCGGCATACTGTGCGAGTGGATCGTACAGTTTGTTCAAGGAAGGAACTGGCATGCTGGTTTCAATGGCTGATGGGTGTTGCTTATAATTAACCATTTATGATTAGTGCTGAGCCTGCCTTGCTGGACTGAACTATTATTTTCTGTCTGCTTAGGGGGACCGACCCTTCATGCTTTTTATCATTTGCCTGTTGCCTCAGTCATAATCAGATTTTCAGATCTGGGGTTGTAGCCATTCCTTCTATGTGGACGCCTGCCTAGTGATGGCCCCTACCTAAATAATTCAATACCAAGATCCACTAGCATTGTCGGTCTGTACAGGCGCCAATTAACATATATTGGAACACACTGTTAATCTACTTAGGTGTCATTTCCTAAGCTGATTAACAGATGCCTATTATAGAGTAGATAGTTAGCTGACTGTCAGCTTTGCACACTAGTCCTTTTATGTTCTTTGATGAATCTTGTAGTCCTTTCCCAGAACAATGGTCCTTGGAGCCACATTTTTGTACTGTCTCTACCTTTGATTGACTATGAGAGCATATTGTAGAGTGGGCATGGTACCCTTGACATTGACACATAAAGGTTGCAATAGTTGCAGTTTTCTGGCAAGCGCATGTGAAATATATCAATACCATGATAGTACTTATCCCCAAATGATGTTCTTGAACTCGTCCACTCCCCACTTTCTACAAATAGGATCCTACCAAGATATAATCTTACAGATTAACTTGAATTGAAAGCATCAATTTGAAATTTTTCTATCCAGCCATTAAAATTTCATGCATATGTTCAGTTGGCTGGGTATGCCACTCTTGAACTTCAGTTTGTACTTTATACAAATGAAAGTCATATTTGGTTGCAGTGAAGAGTATAATGATGTAATCTGCTCCTCAGACATCACATCCAGTTCAAATTACATAAAATTCCCATCAGTTCATGATTCCTCGTTTTTCCTTGTATTTGCAGATTATGATGTTTCAGACAAGAGTGTTACTGGGAGGAATGAACATGTACGATCGCTACCAGGATTGGCGCCTTGACGTCGATAACATGACATACGAGGTATGTACCCCTTATGGTGCATCTCTGTATGACCACTGCCATCAGTCGATGATCAGACACTTTGCTTTGCAGGAGTTGCTCGAGCTTGAAGACAAAATTGGATACGTCAACACAGGGTTACGCGAGGACGAGATTACTCGCAACCTTAAGAAGGTCAAGCACCCATCCTTCAGTTCCTTCCGGTTCGCAACAGAAATGGAAAGGAAATGCAGTATTTGCCAAGTATGCCCTTACATCCATTTCTTTAAACATGATTCCATGGGTCTTCTTTATGCTAGCACCCGGTGGTTCAATCTTAAAACTAGTCTGATTTATACTATATATCCTTCGCAGGAAGAATTTGAAGCAAATGAAGAGATGGGAAGGTTAGACTGTGGCCATAGCTACCATGTGTACTGCATCAAGCAGTGGCTCTCTCAGAAGAATACTTGCCCAGTTTGCAAGACTACCGTTAGCAAGAATTGAAATCCAAACTGAAGGCACACTGTCGGTAGATCTGGGTGGAATCGGCAAATTGTGTTGTCCTGTACAGCCCCGTTATATATATTTATTAATGTATAAACACAACCCATTCGTTGCATCTTGCAGAAAGAAAATGCCATATTTTGGTCATGCTGCGTCAAACAACGGATTCTGATACTCTCTAAACTAGGTTGGTGGAAACGGTTTTGCAGTAACAGTTAGGACGAGCTTTTAATGTATCTAGGCCGTTTGGATTCTATGGCTTCAGCTCTTGAGGTTCTAAACAGGTGGTTTAAAATGATGTCTAAGGCCTTGTTTAGATTGCTAAAAGTTTCTAACCTTTTTCCCACATTCTCTCCATCACATCACATTAAATACATTAAAAGACATATGTTTGGAATATTAAATGTAGGTAAAAAAATAACTAATTACACGCTTTAGATGTATATCATGGAGACGATTCTTTTTGGCTGGATTCTTACATCTATGATAGAATGATCCTTACCACTAACAAACGAAACGTCTTCTGATATGCGATGTGACATACGGTTATAATTTTTAAGCATCTAAACAAGGCCTAACTTGACTTTACAAAAGATCATTCTTAATAATTCATAAAATTATAAGTATACCAAAGTGGTCCTCCCTGCCAACCTTAGGCCGCCGCAATGGCCGATAAGCCTCGTCGCTACACCTGGGATAGGCCGAAGAGCCTGTGCCTGTTCATAGCGCCTGGTGAGGTCGGCGGCGGCTGTCTCGCCTTCAGTGTGCAGAGGAGGTCGGCAACAGCAACAAAGGCACACCTACGTGCTCGGTCAAGGAGCCCGAAGTAACGTCACACCTACGAGCTCGGTCAAGGAGGCCGCAACAGCGCCCAAATTTTACATTACGTGCGTGCGCTAGCGGGTGGCAGCTGGGACCTATGTCTAAAACTGTTGCCGGTGAGACGCATCATGCAATTACACACTGAATTCATCTCATACAGTCCGAGAGTCCTAACATTGAATCCTTTTACTGTCCATGTCACACGAACCTTTCAAACGTAGTTGTAGCTACACATTTGCAATCTCGAATTCAACTACATAGATAGTTACATCGGCTCTTAAGGTTTCACCGAGGTGCCAGCAACCAGCAAGGTTCGTCTCCCCAGTATTTCTCCTGCTATGGCCTATGGGAGAAACCAAGGTAACCAAACCCGGTGTGCAAATGGGGAAAAAAATCTACCTTTAGTTCGTCTGGCGATTACTATGTACTTCGACGTATGAATGGCAAAATTCATGAAGACACTTCGTCATGTTGAGAGAGGAACTCTATTATACATGGGTATACTTCATGGACAGCCTGCACATAGTATCGCAATGTGAAGATTTGTACAAGAAACCAAAGGTGGACTCCTAGCTCTGATTAACCACTTTGTCGACATACCTTTCTCCCTCCGACTAAGTCATAATGTGCATAGTGAGGGCCTTCGGGTTCTCCAAAAACTTTGTATGTAACCAAATGCTGGGGTATTAGCTTCACAGTTTCTGCACACACAGACAAAAATTAAGAGTTGTTTTTTCTAAAGGGATTCAGAAAGAATATCAAGTAAGGATAGAATCTATTTGCATCAAGCATTTGTCTAAAGCACCCATTGTGATTTTGAAACTATGCTATAAGCTAACACTGTAGTGCCTTAATGAATTGTAATGACCATAATCATCATTGCACTAGATCAGGCACTAGAACGCTGCATATTGTTTTGATTGAAACTACCACTTAATGTTTTTAGTACTATAAAAAAGGATCCCTTATCGCGAAACAACAGAGAAATGGAGCTTGTTGACAAACCATAAACAGCTTCTGGGGGACAAATCAGATCCTCGTCTCCAGCAAGGGCAAGCACCGAACATTGATTTTGTTCAAATGCTCTTTGAAGAAAAAAGGTACCAGCCCTGTTGCGCAGCCCACCATCACGGAATGCGGTCGTCAGCTGTAACAAAACCTTTGCTGGTACTGTGCCTGTAGTTGTGACAGGAATTGTTAAGAACAAAGATGACAAAGGTCACCATAACAAGCATAACTGAACCAGGTCTGTTTTGAAAATTATCATTTTAGCTGCAAAACAATGGAATTTACTATTACAGCACACAATTAGATATTCCATCAAGTGTTCATAAACAATTCAGAATTAAAGCCACAAACATATAAATAGCATCTAACCTCTTATTCGCATAATAGTCTGATATTACTAAAAGGAGCCACATGGCTCATATTGCTAGACTATGAAGATTCTTTCTCTCTCTCTTGAACCGTTAAGAGATCTAACTGCCATTAGCTATGCAAGTTCTTAGCGAAAATAATATTACTATACTGATATGTTCATTTGTTCCATGGACATAACAAATGGGTCAGAAAACCTTCATGCAAAAAGAAAAATAAAGGTTATATTTCAGTTAAATATATTATCTGACTAGTATCTTAAATACAAACAAGCACTTGACAGTTTTTATAACAGCAAGATACACCTTTACTTACAAAAATTATTCAAGATAAGCTTTGAAAGCAGCTCAGGGTCCATCATTTCCTTGGCTGAAATTTGAGAGCGAAGCAGTGACAGAATATATGGTGCACGAGATGATATAGGATACGTGGTAGACAACAATGCTCCTAGTGGGATAGCAGGAACACGCAAGATCTCAGCTGGATCTGCCTAATAGAGAATACAATGTAGGTTAGGTTTCTCAGCTGGATCTTCCTAATAGAGAATACAATGTAGGTTAGGTTGTGTGTGTGTTTACTTACAAAAAGGCAATAGCAACTTGAGTGAGGAATTGGATGTTGTGTAGTCAACTGATGAAGCCAATGTAACAATTGCTGCCAGCTCTGGCTCAGCCCCTTCGGATCCTTATGAAGCAGAACCGGATGAATTAGTTCCAAATATCGGTAACAAAATTTAAACAATCTCATGTACACGCAAACTAAGAAGAAAAAATATCAAAAAGAGAAGAGCTACCAATCGCACTGACATCTGATGTAAAAAGCAATGGAGATGGAACCATGAAAAAGAGTGATAAGATATGTCATTTGATCTCTGCACAGAACTAGTTACATTTCATATGTGAATATGATGATTGCTATTTAAATTGACACATATTGCGCTCAAGGTTACTACTCGGCTAGATCAGATAGTGATGACATGGTAGTTCTCTGACAAATATAAAAAGAGAAGAGCTACCAATCGCACTGACAAATAGTTCTTTGCTATGGTTTTGGAGAAGCAAATTACCAAACCTGCCAACAGATAGTTCTCTGCTATTGTTAGGAAGAAGGAAATTACCAAACCAGTTTCATTCTACATACTCCTACGGCATTAATCTAGGAGGGAACAAGTTCTGTACACGGACAGGGGAGAGGTTATTCTAAGATTTTTAGGGTCAGCATTAAAGAACTAAAATTGCTAATCCTTAGGATGTCGGGGAGCAGACGCAACTAACTAATGAACTGTTAAAGGCTTCTCATGATATTACAAGGAAACAAAATCAGGAGGAGAAAAATTGGACAAAGATTTATCACGAATGGTGCATTACTGCTTTTGTTGCATTCACAATGGGCTGAGGGATTGTGCAGATGCCATTTTTGATAGATCAGGATGTCATGTGGTAGACATAATTGCAGTTGAGAAATTAATATTCTAGAAGTGAAAAAGCATGACAGGCAGGATAATCGCAGTATATTCTGACTGCATGACTTTGGCTTTGTACTTAATATTTGTATATGCATTACACAATGGTCAAACATGATTTTCCACGGAAAGTTTTTAGAGGTTCCAGATTTCAGAATAAAATTTGCAGTCATTTATGTGCTAGCAATAATATCCACAGCTACTAATGATAAGGTAATGTTTGATCGTTACACTAGAGTCTTACTAGTTGACAGCATACCTTCTTTTCAGTTAAATGAAAAACTTTGCCAGCACTGCTAGATATGTAAGAAAAGGAGACATGTCAACAGCACATACCACACTTCGAAACCATCGCATACAATAAGATTCCTCCCATGGAATGACCAATGGCAAGCAATTTTCCATCCTTTGGTACACTCTGTTTTCTTATGTAATCCATCTGAACAAACAAAAAGTATCGCACGCTTCTTAAAGGGGTTTCCAAGGTACCATCTGATGACAAGTATAATGAAAGAATGTCTACAGACCGCAGCAGGTACATCCTCCTCCAGATAATGATCAAAGTCCCAATCATAGCTAATAATAAGCTCCAATTGTTTCTGCAGGTCTTCTATGGTTGTGGAGAGGCGTTCTTGCCAGCCAAAGAGCTTAGGGGAAACACTTTGTTGGCCTTCCCCAGAATCTTCACAAGGCGCTGACTTAAATTGCTAATTTGATCAGATATCACTGATGTCTGTGGCAATTCCAACAAACCTAAAATCTTTTCTGAAACCTCCTCAAAGCTAGCTAAGGAGGCATCGGGAGCAAGTTCTGACACTCGATCAAAAAAACTGTCAGCTATGTTTTTTAGCCGGCTATCTTTTACATAACCTGAGAATGTTTCACCCAATTGTGCCAAAGCATTTGTTAACTTTGTCACCAGCTGTGGTTCTTCTGATATACTTGCTCCTACCACGTTCTTTTCTGCTATTACTGGAACTTCAGAAATCTTAGGTTGAGAAGTGGACATATTCTCAGCAGGAACAGCAACACTTGCTTTTGCTGTAGAACTTTTATCCAAACTAGGATCAGGGGTGATGTCAGAATCGGTGTTAGCTGCAGCTAGTTCTGATCCACGCATGCTCAGGCCTGCACCACGCACTTCAACAATCCATGTATCAAATCCTTGCATGGACATATGGCGAGCAAATGAAGCCTGACAGCATTTCATGTGTATCGATTAAAATCAGGGGTCAAAGGGAAGCCATAATGAAAAAAAAAACTTAACCAAGAAAAATAACAACAATACAAAGAAAACAGTTACTCCCTCTATCCCAAATTATAGGTCGTTTTGGTTCTCTTGGTGCATACCTATAATTTGGAACAGATGGAGTAATTCATATTTTTTTGTTATTGAGTGTAACATGTAACCAGAGAGCAAACAAGACCTGAACAAAGAAAATCATAAAAAGAATACCATTGTTGTTTTACAGTAGGAAAACTAAGATTATTATAAATAATTCATTTCCTGTTGTAGAAGTAGACTAGCAATAACAGGGCAGCCGCTAGGACATTAAGATCGTACACAAAAAAGAAACTATCATGTTGTTGTACAAGGTTGATTTTCATCACTGCTATATAGCTGGGAAGTTGATACTTCACCAAGGGAAAAAGTTTTGCCAATAGCATCCAAACTTTGAGAATAATTACTATCAGTTACGCAAGAAATGCTCATTGCTTTCTGATAAAGTTCAGTGTGCTGCATATTTCTTATTCTCACTGCATTCCATAGTAGCTACCCCTCCATTCCAAATTAGCATTCACTTTGATTTTTGTCCTGAATCAACCTTCTTCAATTTTGAACAAAGCCAGTTTCTCTATGAGCAATGCATTGATTCATAGCGACTCCTACACTTTTTTTCACAGAAAACAAGTATGCACTCTTTGCACGGCAGTTTATCCACACACACCACCAATAGCTCAAATATGGACAAGCTCACTCACCCCAGGGGACAGGTCAAACCCAACGGCGTTCGTGGCCACTCCAGACAGCAGCATCAGCGGGTGGTTCCTCTTCGGCGCCTGTGCAAACCAAACCAGCACAATCAGCAACCAGAAAAAAAAAAAAAAAAACGAAGCACCACCAATCACACGCGCACGGAAGCAGCTGTCTCTATTGACTGATTCATCACCTCAGGCGGCGGACGGTACCGCCAGAGCGCGAGCCGCCACTCGGTGCCCGGCACGGGCGCGTAGTGCAACTCGTCGGCCGTGCATATAGCAGGCTTCTCCACCACATCCTCGCAGGCTGCTGTTGCTGCTGCTACGGCGGCGGCGGCGGAGACGGAGGCGGAGGCGACTGCTCCCG
The DNA here is from genome assembly GCA_015847255.1 of Hyparrhenia diplandra. Lineage (NCBI taxonomy): Eukaryota > Viridiplantae > Streptophyta > Magnoliopsida > Poales > Poaceae > Hyparrhenia > Hyparrhenia diplandra. The sequence goes on along the minus strand of JADLZK010010924.1, from coordinate 21,535 downwards.
TTTGCGAGGGCGAGGAGGAGGAGGGCGGCGGCGAGGCGCGCGTGGAGGCGAACGCGCGGAACCGCGGAGGTGGCGGGCGCGCGCACGGGGAGGCGCGGGTGGAGGCCCTGGAGGAGGAGAGGTGCGCGACGGCGGCAGCCGCGAGGAAGGCGCGGAGGTCGGACGCGTACGGCAGCCGCATGGTATCGGTCTGGTTGCTCTCGCCTCGGCGGTTGGGATCCACGGTTCTGGTGTGTTCACTGTCGTTCCCCATCCGGGCCCATCCTTCCCCTGGCCGCTTTGGTCCGTGCCCGACTGCCCCGTTTGGCTCGGTGGACCGAGCGGCGGCCACGTGGGAAACATGCGTTGTTTGTTCGATGGATTGGTGGGGCCACATACTACCACCGTCGGGAAGCAATTTTGATGGTAAAGGAAAATAGGAGCTTGATCTTGTTGCTGCCTTCATTTCTTCTCTTCTTCGACCAAAAATGGAAAGATGCTCAAAGGGAGCCTTCATTATATGGGAGGTGGTACGAAAACGATAGATGGTATCAATCCAAAGCTTATAGGAGCCACCCTTAAAAATAAATGAATTTTAGAAATATTTTCTTAGGATTGGTTATTTGGACGTAGATATTTAGAGACATAAAATCGAATTAGGTTCAATAACAAATTAGCCTTGGCACGATTCAAATTTTGTTGGATCACTATTAAATTGCCTTTTGAGATTGTTGAGGAAAAGGATAAGGGTTGCCGGCCTCTTGGAATAAGAGATCCACCCATCACGGGGAGAAGAGAAGGGACCGACCATCGGTGACATGTACTGCTTATCTCCCACCATTTAAATGTGTTCTACAATTAGTGCTACATCACTCTCTCCCCAAGTGTTCACACTCTTTCTCTCAGTGTTTGACATTCTCTCATGATGCACACATCTCGATGCAAGTTGGATATCTACGATAAAGCAATGATGAGCATGTAGAGGCCAAAAATAAATGCTTTCAGACCGACCATGAAGAAGAAGATAAAGGACCGACTACAAGGAAGAAGATAAGGACCGTGGAATAGCGGTTGTGTCACGGGCAGTTGCGATGACCTTCTCTTCTTTCCCACGACTTGTGGGAAACAAAATCCCTATATAGTCATATATATATATAGTGCAAGAAGATTAATTAGTTGATGATAAGAAGGTTCCAATCATTTCACCCCTCCAAAGAAATAGGTGAGTTCGATGTCTGTTATATAGTTACTAGCAAATTAAAGTTATCTAACATCTTTTTTTTTTTTGTCGAAAAACTTCGTCTAACAAAATGTTCTTTATCATAGATTCCTTGAAAAATTCTCAACTCCAATTAACATCCACACAATTTTCAAAAGACAATTATTGTGACGAGGATTGCGAGCTCCTTTGTAAACTCTATAAAGTTGCTTACAAAGTTATATACCTCTCGGCTAATACGTGAAGTCTTTTCTTTGTCTTGTATGGTGTGGAGCAATCCTCATTATCTGGATATCCTTAGTTGTGGTTAGAACACAGCCACAAAAGTTCCCAGAACGATCGGTGTCGTGGAACAGGGATAGTTGAACAGGCACGTGTTCATTGCAACCTCACGCTCCGGGAACGGAACACACGCGTTTGCGTGACGGCACCGTAGCATCTTCCATGTGATTGTGGGTCGGTGTTCTTGAGCCTATCGCATTGCCATTGGTACATATTGCTATGTTTCCATTTACTTGTGCACATTTGTTCCCCAAGGGCAAATATGCTATTCATATTTATAGATGTCCAACGGGCCGGCCGGTCTTGAACCGGCCCTTCGGGCCGTGCGCCATCGGGCTCGGGCCACGCCCTCGGCCCATGGCCCGGTCGTGGGCCATTTTACCGGGCGGCGTGGCCGCCGCCAGAAAAAGAGCCGGGCTCGGGCCACGCCCTCGGCCCATGGCCCGATCCGTGGGCCATTTTAATGGGCGGGCCACCCGGTGGGCACGGTGCATCGGGCGGCCACGGCCCGGTCCCAAAATTTCATAGATTTTCACAAGTTCAACAAAGATAACAACTTAACAAGATCACGCATTCACGGTTTCACAAGATAAATGAAAACAGATTCAAACTCAACTCAAGACTCAAGAACACAACTCAAGACACAAGACATATTTATCAAAAAATGAGCTTGTGCAATGCCGCCTCATTAAAAACCTTTCTAGGTAAACCCACCCTTGTGGGAGAAACCCTAGAAAGGAAAAGAGTACAGCAAGCTCATATTGATATATATAGTTCATAGATCACAGATTCACAGATTACAATAGCCAACATTTGGCGGGGCAAGCCGAGGCAAGTCAAAAGAGCAAAAGGAAAAGAGTATCCGCCTATCTATCCGATCTCTCACTCGACTTCCAAGTTTGCCGGCAATAGGAACAGTATATCGCACATGACAAATACAATCTTTGAGTTCATCAAATCAAATGTGAAATGATACATGCGAGACATGACAAAAGCTGGAGTGTTACCTTCTTGCGCTATCCAAATCTCCCTCTCCACCTGCTTCTCCCCGCCGTCTGTGCGTTCTTTGCCGGTGACGCCAACCGATCCTCTCCGCTGCCGTCACCGTTGCCGGTGCCTTCAGGTTCAGGAGGAGGATCACCAAGCCAAAGATTCTTGAAGAGCTCTTCTAGGTCTTTGTCCACAAATCAGATGCTACGCTTTCCTTGTAGCTTGGTCCCAATCTTTGATGCGGTGAGCATCTCCACATGCTCGGGCAAAAGGCGACGACGCCGTTCTTCAAGTATTCTACCCGGCTGCTAAAACAAGATTCGGAGGACACACGGAGAAACAGGGGACAACCATGATATCTCGAGCCATAATAGACAATATTGGATATGTTTGTTTGTGATCACGCCACCAAAGAAGGATGTCAAAGTTAGGGTCACCCCATGCCACGGGTCACTTTGTCCGGGTAAGCCGAAAGCTCACTAACGACACCGGATGTAGTAGCCGGAGTAGATGAGGAGTCGTCAAAGATCCTTCCCCATCCGTTACCAACACCGATAGAGGAATCACGGACACTGGAGCCCTTGTTGTACCCGGGTTGATCCATATTTCTCCCGTTACTTGCAAAACAATCGGTTAACTCATCTTTCACACCACCATAGCACAAAGTGTAATCGATGCGCTTGCCTTACCAAGTAGTTCTAAGGCTATCTTGAATCCTTTCATCTTACCTCTAGGATCAATAATGGTTGCAAATGAATAAAGCATAGGAATTTTATCCCAATATTTAAGAAATTTCATTTTCATAGGCCTTGCAATTGGTTTAAAGTGTTCATTACTCTCAGCTGCTTGCAAATGTTCAGCCATGACAGATAGCACCAATGCGAATTTCATTCTCATCTTTTACCTCAATGAAGTACTGCCACACATCAGATTTCAGCTTACCAGAGACTGAGGGAGCAGTGGGTGGAGTGTCATCGCCGTCGTTGCCATCGACATCGACAACTGCCGGGTCTTTGCCACGAGATCAATGCCCCAGCGGCCGCGCATCCTCGCGGAGGGCGTCGCCGCCGCCCCAACCTCCAAAGCCATCGTCCGAGCAACGCCGAGGTCATCACGCCGACGGTGGCCGGACGCCGATCAATCTGCGCCGACCTTCGCGTTGCGAGACCACGGCCACGCCCGGCCGACCTGGGCGAGGACGAGCCACCCTCGGCATGACCTTGACATGCATCTCCAAAGACTGTTCCTCGACGACCGCTTGGGTGGCCTGGCCATGTCCACTCCGGCGGAGGAGGAGGACTCGGCGTCAGGCACAAACCTGCGAGGCCAGAGGGAGAAACTCGGCGTCAGGCACAAACGGGAAGGAGAAGAAGAAAGAAGGAGAGAGTGAGGAGCTTACCTGCGGCGGAGCCCGGTGCCGGAATTGTAGAGGTCGCCGGAGGAGACAGAAAAGGGTGAGATTCGACGGGGAGCAGGGGAAGGAATGGGATGAAGCTTCGAGCATGCACGCACAAGGCGACGGAGAGAACAGGGGAGAGGAGAAAGGGTAAAGGAATAAGGAGTAAAGGAAAAAGTTCACCGTGATCCGGCGAGGAAGATCCGACAGAGGCACCGAAGCGAGGATGATGGACCTGAGTCACCACCGAGATGACCGTGATCCGCCGGCGAGTGAGGACCTCGTCACGAATCACCGTGATCCGCCGGCGAGGACAGTGGATCCGCCGGCGAGGACCCAAGATCCGACGTCGGAGGCACGAGCGGCGGCGGCGAGCGAGGCGAGTGGGATTAGGGTTTTTATTGAGGAGGGGCCGGGTGGGGAATCGACCGAGTGAGGCGAGGCGGAGCGAGTGGGGATTAGGGGTTTCGTCGGCGGCCGGCGGCGTTATATACGCTACGGTTGCGGCCGGGCCACCACCGGGCCACCCTCTCCCACCGGGCAGGCGGGCACCGTGCCTCGCCGAGGCGGCCCATGGCCCGGTCCCGGCCTATCGAGCCGTCTTGCCCGGTGGGCGCGTAGGCACTGGGACCGGGGCGTGCCCTGCGGCCATTTTACCGGGCCTCGGGCCCAGGGCGCCCGTGCAGCGGGCCGGATGGACAACTATATTCATATTGTCATTTATTATCTAAGTTTCAAATTATAGTTCATTTTTTTACTCTAAGTTTGACCATTCATCTTATTTAAAAAAAAATTCTACAAAATAGTTAAATTTAAGTCATTTTTAAATACCATTTCTTAATAAAGCAAGACACAACAAAAGAAGTGATAGTTTGCACAAATTTTTGAGTAAGACGAAAGGTTAAAGATGGAGTTGAAAAAGTCAAACGACCTATAATTTGGAATAGATTTAGTACTTATTTTATTTTATTATTGTTTCACTTCCCTGATGGAATGCGTAACAATTTATCTCGGTGGAAAAATATTAAATTAGCTATAAATTTGCTTTGACTTCTGAAGCTTGATACATCGTCTCATGAATAAACATAAACATATTGTCCTGCTTACCGCTGAATCATAGACAATTTTGATGCTGATCAAGTAAAATAGCTCGGGCAAGACAGCTAATTTTTGTACATTTTGCAACGCAGTGACGCCTAAACGACATGTACAAGCAGCAAAAAGATGACAAATGCATTTTGCTTTGGCGAGGGATGGGCGAGGCTCATCCCTCAGCTCGCCCTCAGCTCGCGCTCTTGTCTTTCCTCTGCTTGATGAGCTTGAAGAGGCTGGGCATCACCTTCTTCTTCCTCTTGATTGTGAACGACGGCGTCCGCGGGTTCCGGATCCCCGACGACGACGACACGGACGACCGCCGCGCCCTCGCCCTCCGCATCGTCGCCGACACCCTGGTCGACCGCCGCGGCGGGTACGCGCACAGCAGCCCGTCCCGCTCCGCCGCCACGTTCAGGTCGTACAGCTCCTGCTCCAGCGCCTTCTGTTCGCCCGCCGCTCTCTCCGCCTCCGCCGTCACCTCAGCTTCCCTAGCGCGCAGCTCGGCTGTCACGCGCTCCGAGGCATCCGCGCGCGCCGCCAGCTCCTTCTCGCCGGCCTTGAGCGCCTGCACCCACGCCTGCGCCGCGGACACCTTCTTGTCGGCCACCACGCGGACCAGCGCCGCGCGCCCGCTCAGGTACTCGTACTCGAACCGCGAGATGGTTATGGTCCTCGCCCCCTGTGACGCCCTCGCCTGCATCGTGCCTTCCACGGCGGCCTTGAGCTTCTTCATCGCCTTGGCCTCGGCCGCCTTCGCCGCCTCGAGCTCCTTCACAGACTGCTGTATCCGTGCCTCGGTCACCGCGATCTCGGCGTTCACGTTCTCGGCGTCGGCGCGCACGCACCGTTGCTGGAGCTCGGTCAGCTCCGCCTCTTTCCTCGCCGCCTCTTTCTCGTCCCGCAGCTGCTGCAGTGCCGACGTCATATTCGAGACGATCGCCTTGGAGCGCTCGCTAGTCGCCGTGAGGGCCTCCAACCGGGCCCTCGCCTTGAGCAGCTTGGCGTTCAGCTGCTGCACCTGCGCGTCCGCCTTCTTCTCCTGCTCCTTGAGCCGGTTCACTTCCTCGGAGACTCGCATGATCTCGGTGCGCGCGCTGTCCATGGACGTCATGAACTGGAAGCTCCCGGCCTTGATGTCCTCCAGCTCCTTCTTGGCGGCGTCCAGCTCCGCCTCCGCGGTCTGCAGCAGTGCCTTGTCCTCCGCACCGGCAGCGGCAGTGTCGTCGTTCTTGACACTGTTCCTCCTCTCCATGGCGCGGACCAGCTCCATCTCGGCCTGCAGGACCTCCACGTCGGCGTTCGTCATGGCCAGCTTCGCCTCCATCTCCGCGCGCGCGCTCACGTCCTTCCGCAGCGCCTCGATCTTGTCCCTGGTGGCCTCCATTTCCCGGGCGAACCTCTCGGCCTCGGCGCGCCGCTGGGCGTCGATCTCGCGGTGCTCCCGCTCGGCCTCGATGCGCGCGAGCTCCACCAGGACGTGCTCCTCGTTCGCCTCGTCCACCAGCCGCTTCATCTCGTCGGCAGCGCGCAGGTTGGACTGGATGTTCATCGCCGACGCCACGATGTCGCTCTCGGCCTTGGTCTTGGCCTCCGCCGCGGACTTCACCTCCAGCCGCAGCCTGAGCAGCTCCCGCCTGGCACGGTCCAGCTCCCGCGACACCTCCGCGTACTCGGCAGCGTCGCGCTCCTCCTGCGACTGCGAGCTCGGCGCACCCGGTCCCTCCTTGCTTGCCCTGGTCGCCCGCAATGCGTGGGGCTCTAACCTCTTGGACGACGCCCTGGCCTTGGTCTGCTCGATTTGGCGCTCCAGCTCCTTCACCATGGCGCGCGCCCTCGACAGCTCGGACGAGGCGCCGGCTCTTTCTTTGTCCACGGCGGCCTTGCGTTCGTTCATCTTATCCATGCTGGATTTCGCTAGCTGCTTGATCTCTGGTGACAAATTCTGCATGCACCGAGGATACGAAATTCAATCGAACAGTGCTTTACTGCTATTCTGAAGAATCAATCATTCAGAAACAGAAATTGTGTTATGTTACCTGTTGTCCTTGAGCATTCCCTGCCCTGCTCATCTCCGGCTTCCTCCCACGGATGCTTTCGCCAAAGATGCTCCTTGTAGCTCTCACGGACCTACTTCTTCCCGGGACCTCATCCATGGTGGCCTCTAATCAGAAGCTCAGGACGAAACCTTTACAAGAAGAAGAGTCCAAGAAACAAAAAAAACTGAAGTACACCCAGATTAAAGGCCACTGCCGAACTTCTCGGCAGGTGCGCGTAATTAAACGAGGGCAGGTGCTGCTTGCAGCAGCTCCCTGGATGCCAATCCTGCTTGGCAGAGGGCTCAGGGCGCTCACTACCACACAGCACACTTGATCCCATTCTATCCACGCAACGCAATCTGCTCTTGTCTGTCGCTGGGGCTGGTGCAGTTGACAGTTACTAGCTTGTATTGCTTCCAGCTACGGCGATCGTTACTCGTTAACAGCAGCAGCTCGTTTCGGTGTCTGATTGCAAAGCTTTGGTTAATTGGTACCACAAATGGGGACCATCATGATCTTTATGAGCCACGAAATTTGTGGATGGTTGGTGTTGAATTAAGACGATGAGGTAGCTCGAATTGTCGGTGCAGATTTGAACACGTGTGTCTTCAGTTCATGTTGTCTCATTGTTTCAAAAAAGTTCAAGTTGTCTCAGACTTTTCACACCATTCCCGATTGTTTTCCGAACAGGAGGCAGCAGATTGTGTCCAGTTAACATTGTAACATATTTCCTCAAGAAATTCTCCATGTACTCCCTTTGTCCCAATTAAGTGTCGTTACCGTGTTCGTGCTAGAAAGTCTAACTGGATTTATAGAAAATATATAATATTTATATTTTTAAATAAATTTGTTAAAATAACTATATTCAATCTTTCTAATTATACAAATTATGTAACGTAAATATTAAAGTATTTTAATATATATTTAGTCAAAGTCATTTTTCGAGAAGCGAGAATGACGGTTATTTCGAACCCAAGGAAAGTTATGTACCATAGTCAGTAGCTAGGTATGGATAGGGGGCATAGAGTACATATGATGAGCTACAACAATAGTTGTAGAGCCTAGCATAGCCAGTTTAAGAGATAATTGAGCATGCCATGACGTTGTTAGGATTTCATCAACTGGTTCACCACGAGTACGCAAGAAAGGCAAAAGCACTAAGAATTAGTGATTTAGGAATGGAATGGGCTAGAACCCTGGGTTCTTCCTTATATAATTAATGGTCTTTTCATTCTAATACTCTATCCGAGAGTTCTCAGTATTTAGCAAAGTTGTTCCTATCTAACGGAAAGCTCCTGGATCAAATGACAAAGACGAATCCGGTAAGGTACTTTGGAACACCAATGGGCATATTAGATTAATCGCTGGGTAGCCAAGTGTAGAGAGGATAACTACTGAAAGCATATAAGTAAGCCCACCCCAAGATGAGTGCTCTCTCCTCCGACTTCCCTAGAGCCTCCGGTAGCACGGCCGAGACGGCGATGGGTTCTCCACCCATACGGGGATGGAACCGGGGTTCATATACGAAACGCCTAGAAATTATACCCGGAGCAGGAGATTCAATTAAGCGAGATTCTGAAGTGACAATTTCGCCTCTCCCATCAATAGGTTTAGCGAGAGCATTTATAACACGACCCAAGTAAGTCTCGCTCATGGTATCTGAGCAATTCTTCCTGTTGCTTTTACAAAACTTCCCTCTTGTATCATCAACCCATCGCCCATTAATACAATCTCAACATTTTTGGATTCCAAGAGGGAGCATATAAGACACTACTCATCGGCCAAATCTAAGTTTTTTTTTTCCCTACTGGTTGCTTATTTTTACAAATGTTGCTATTCAGCCCCTATGTTCTTTTTTTTTTTTTTTTTTTAAAGCAATGCCCCCATTTTCTTCTGAGAAGTTGGGTGCTATTCATTCATTTAATTACATACTCCATGTTGCTACTCAGCCAACTCAAACTGCAATACCTGTGGCTGACTGGATGTGGATATCGTGGGCCGTGTGGTACGTATAGAAATGGTCCGACGGACGATCCCTTGCGGACTTGCGGTACAGAATTGTTGTTGATGGATATTTATAATTCATATTCAAATCCACACCTATGTTAAATTGGGAGGGTATGTGTGAAAAAAATAATTATCTATTAGAAATGTGGAGGGTAGGGTGTGGGGATTAAATTATTTATCCATTAGATGTACATAGTATCTGGTACAAAATTAATTATCCATTGGATATGGGTGGAAATAGGGGGCGAGGATTGGATAATATATACTCCCTCCATCCCAAATTATAAGTCGTTTGACTTTTTGGCTCCAAGTTTGACCATTCGTCTTATTCAAAAAAATTTGCGTAAATATTGTCAAATTCAAGTCATTCTTTAAGAACTTATACTAATAAAGAAAGCCACGGCAAAAAAAAAGTGATATTTTACACAAATTTTTGAATAAGGCGAAAGTGGTCAAACTTGTTGTCAAAAAAAGTCAAACGACTTATAATTTGGGATGGAGGGAGTAATTGGTTTTGGACATGAACAAGAGTGGGTATGTCCATACCCTCCCAGTGCAGGCATGCGTTTATGTCGGCATGTCTCGACCATCGCTGTGAAAGCCAGAATGGAACAAACAATGTAATTCCAGGTTTAGTTCAAGTCAAACTATCTTAATTTTAAGTAAATTTATACTTACCCCAGTTATAACTCCACTTGACATGCTTAAATTACACTTTAGATATTCATTTATTTTATCAGGGGTAGTTAACTACAGAATGAGAACCCTATGGAAAAGTAAATTAAAGTCTTCACGTGGATTGTCTCCTAGGATAGGCTCCAAAATGGGGTTAATCTGAAAAAGAAAAAAAGCGGAAGGGGAGTAGTAGCAGGGTGCTGTCTATGTAGGGTTGAAACCTCAGATCACATATTCTTTAATTTTCATGTGGCTAGGGTGGTTTGGGCCTACTTCAAAGGAAGCATTGGGTTGGGACCCAGTACCATTTAACGTCCAGGGGGTGCCATGACTACCATATCAAACTCTTTACCTCTTTTTTGATAAAACGTTTCTGTATTAAGCAGTAGGGAAAACATACATAACAAGCGAATACAGACACGTACGAAGGTACAGGGCAAACTGTCCTAACCAAACATTGAAAAGGACTCTTGTAACACCCCAAATTTTGCCTCTTTTGAAAATAGAATAAAATGATTTATTTAAGTATTTTTGTGCTCATAAAATATAGGAAAATAAATACTTTTGTGAAATTAAAATTTATCATAGGATTTAGAAACATGGTTGTGCATACATGCAGCAGCATTGATATTTTTGTACTGTTTGGAATTGATCAATTGTGCAAAAGAAATTCAAATTCGTTTGGAGAAGCTTTTGAAAAGGAGTTCAAATTCTTTTTGAAATTTTTATTTAAAAAAAAAAAAGGGTTTTAATCTCATGTTCTATATTGTCTCTAAGAATTTTTCCTAAATCTTCGAGAGCTTCAGTATTCTTCTTCACAGGCTTAAATAATAATTACGGACTTTTCTAGAATTATTTTATCAAAGAAATTAATTAATTTCGAAAATAATAAAATATCTCATTCTTTTACTAAGCCTATGGATTTATTTATCAATGGACTTAATGATTATTTAGGCCCGTTAGTAAGGTGAAGCCTACAACATCAATTAGCACCATATTGCTAGTTGATGTAACGTGGAGAGTTTTTCTTCCTATAAATATGTACCTTCCTACGAGGTTGTTCCATCATCCAAGGTTGTCACCAACCTTGCTGCTACAGCACCGTTTCCGTAGCTCCTCTATGGTCGTGATCTGTTCATGTATGACTGGAAGATCGAGTTCTTCTCATCTGGTTTAGCAGGCCCTATCAGCGCCATCTGCAGCTGACCATTGGTGAGCACGTCCATCATGTCTTCGTCCCTATTTCATCTATCATCTGCATCACACCACAAGCCATGGATGCTATCTATTTCCCTAACTTGCCCTGCATCCTATCGATCTGTAGTTGCTGACCATGTGCGGCGCCTGTCAACATGCCCCAGCTCTGCCGGTCTTCACAGCTTGCCAAGGCCATATGCTCGTGCTGCTGCTATTCACGTCAGCACATGCAGGACCAAGAAAGCATGTACGTGATCAAGTCTCTGGATCTTGCAATGATAAATGGTATGCCACATTATTTAATCGGCTAAACACCATGTTGATGTGATGCATACATCATCCTTACGTGTAGTTCCACATTGATTTAATTCTGTATAAATAACAGTTCATGCAGTGGTTTCTCTATCTTTTTCTCAAGCCAAATATCAAGTCCGGGGTGCATGGTGCTTTATTAAAATATAATTATTTTATCCTAGTTTTCTAATTCAAATTACAAGCTAACTTAAATGATTTAGATATTTCTCTAGATAATCTGCACATGCCTTTATATAATTAAAATAAATAAAGACTATAGTTTTCTTTTGAAAGAAAATCTTTTCGGTAGCCATCCCTTGATCATCGTAGCTCTGATTAGTGTGCTTTACGCATTATGTGTTTGCAGTGATGCGTAAATCAGTTTTCAAACCTCTTTCATTGCTTGGTGTAATGTTCTAATTATAGCCTTGTTTGTTATGCATGATTGGCCATATGTGGTTGTGTGTTGCTAGTTGGAACCAAGTAGACGGTGACTTTTACGTGGTGTTCGAAAGAAGTTGTTGATCAAGAATGTGTTTTTGGGAAAGCTTTGGACTTGAAGAAGGATGTCTATTTAAGGCAAGTATAGTTTTGGGATATGCTAGCTTTAAACCATGATCTTATGGCTTGCTTAATGTTTATGCACTGAACGTTAAATATGAATTGTTGATAACATGGTTCATAGGGCGAAAGAGCTATGTTTTTATTTATGATGCTCTTAGCTCTCCATAAGGACTTATCCTTTGGCAAAATCGGGATATACCGTACAACTATGGGGGCTACGTGGCTCGGCTCTAGTCGTTCAAAGGACCTTATCTATCTTTGTTGGTGGTTTGCCGTAATTGGGAGAAACGGGGTTGTAGCTCTGTTGGCCACTAATATTTTTAGGTGAACCTTTGAAAGGCTTTATAATGGTTTCTTGGGTTTGGGAGTTATAAACCCATGCTTCGGGAAAACATTAACCCGTAGTGAAAGTGTACACCTCTGCTTGAGAGTTAAAAACGATATATCACAGCCGTGTTAGCGGTTATGAACGGCTGGAAAACCGAGGGGAAGGATTTACTTTACTGTTGATGATGTTTATGATATAATTGTTGTCTATACATGCTTATTAAATTGATCATGATTTACCGTTTCATGCTACTCATTATTTATGTTATAATGATCATGGGTTTTTGGGTAGATAATTCCTAGCTATATTTGCGAGTTCGACATGGACTCACTCTTGCTATTCCCCACACACGCCGGTGAAGTTTAGGCTTGTGATCAACCGGTCGGTCGGTCCCGTGGTGCCTACATCGGAAGAACAAAGAGTCTTTCCGTTGTGCGCTAGCCGAGGTTATTTGTTTTTATATTACGCTTCGTTATTTTTTTTAAACATTGTGAATTGATACTCCATTTATTTGTAAACTATATGTGAGATTTGACTTCCAGGGGCTCACATATAGCATCATCCGGTTTTGCTCTTAAAACCGGGTGTTACAACTCTAAAGAAAAAAGAAAATACACGGAGACCCCTCGATCCTTCCCGAAACCACTACAATCGAAGCTCCTCGCCAGTCGGCCACCGCCCGTCATGGAAGAACACGAAGACCACCATGAGCTAGAGAAGCCGCGATCGCACACATGCTTTTGTTGCGGTCGCAAAAAGAAGAAGCCAACGACGAACAACCATCGACCGGGGCGTGCGCAACCTCACCCGGCTCACGGATCTGGAAGTTCGCCTGTGGCGGCCACCGCGCCAAGGGGAGAAGAACCGAATCCAAACGGCCATCAAACCAACAGTAGGCCCTACAACCTTGAACAAAAAGAGAGCCGACAAGAACGCCATCGGACGAAGGCAAAAAACTCACCCTCCTCCCTAGCCTCGGCCGATGATGCTTTGGAAGAAGACATCAAAGGGGCGAGGAAGAGGCTTGGGGAAGTTATTCCGCCGCGACGCCGCCACCACCGCCTCACCGATGCCGCCAGGGAAGACGGAAGCCACGAGGGAAGATTTCCTCTCGGCAAACCCTAACTCCACCGTCGAGAACCGACGACGAGAACAACCAAGACCTAGGGACGACATCTACCTAGCCTATGTACATTCGCACGACGGTTCCCCGGCCATCCTCCTCTCCAGCCCGAAAACGGCCGCCCGAGAGGAAAAGGGCCGGAATCACCGCCGTAAAACGCCTCCTTTCCTTCCTTTCTCAATCGTAGTAGGGAAAGGTCGAGAAAAAAATTGGAGAACTCCATCCAACTCTTTACCTTTGTTATTATACTTTGGGATCTATGGAATGTTATAAATAAGATGGGGATAGAAAGGAAATTTCTAAAGTCATCTAATGAAGTTTTTCAGAATTTTTTCACTTTTCTACGAAATGGCACGTGTTGTTGAAGCTGGGGGACTCTAGCATCCGGACAATAAACTTTCAGCGGATGAGAACATGGTTGGAAGACTTTTGAAGATCCACTCATGAGTTGGAGATTGAAGGAGTCCTTTGATTTAGCTTTCGCTTTTTGAATTTGCTTCACTCTTAGCACGACACTCGAAACTCCACTTGTTGTAGCGGGTGCCTTTTGCTAGTGTTTCGCCTATTCGCCACGTCCCCCACCCCCGGCAGCTTGCCATAGGGAGTGTTTAGGATGTAATGGAACTATCCCACTTTTTAATGCAAGACGGGCAAAAGCTCGCTTTGAAAAAAAGTTTCGAACTTGTTCAACTCTTGTAAGACGGTGTTCCCAGCTGGAGTGTGTTTTTTTCTTTATCTTTGTATTTCGTGTAAGAACTACGTGCTCCCATGCTTGGCTTTATAAAAGCTGGGTCTTCCACCGTTAAAAAATATTCATATATTTATATTATATTATTATGATTTCTGATTTATGTGAATATTATATTTGACTATATATCTAATACATTCATGTTTGTATTGTAATAGAATATTTGTTGAACTTTGAATTTTGACATACGCAAATGCTTTATAAAGGGAGTAGAAAATGAGATCCAGATTTGTAACTTTAAATAGGTACACTCTAAAATTATATTCTATATCCAACTTAATACATTTATATTTTCTATGAATAGAGCTGAATTTCAAAATGTTTGAGTGAACATTATTCTAGAATTATAACATTAAGAGCGGACATAGTAGAGGTTCAATAATATTTCTCTGTATCGAAATAAGTACAAATCTCATATTACGATAAATGAACTAATTTGAAGAATGACTATATTTATAGAAATAGGACCCGTATTTATATATCAAATTAGTTTACTCTAAAAATATATGACATAATTAATCTATTAAATTTATCTGATATCCCAAAAATAAGCACTCGTTGATTCTCCAAAGCGCATTTGTTTTAGAAAAGTCACCGTAACTGATAAGAACAAATAATCAGATGCAAATTCCAAGTTGCCCAGTGCCCACTCGCTGACTCACCAGTCACCTCACTGCTACCGTACTAGTCAAACCAAGCATCCGGCTGGTCAAGGCATCAGACTATACAACTCGATCCCCGCCAGACAGCAGCGCGCGCACACACGCACATCTCGCAATGGCAGCGGCTGGAGGCGAGGGAAGAGATGGCGAGCTGCAGCTGCTGGGCAAGTCGACGAGCCCGTGGGTGTTCCGGGTGAGAGTGGCGCTGGGACTCCGGGGCCTGACCTACGAGTACATCGAGGAGGATCTCGCCAACAAGAGCGACCTCCTGCTCCGGTCCAACCCGGTGCACAAGAAGGTGCCGGTCCTCATCCACGGCGGCCGCCCGGTGTGCGAGTCGCTGGTGATCCTGCAGTACGTCGACGAGGCATGGCCGACGACCGGTCCCCCGCTCCTCCCTGCCGACCCCTACGACCGCGCCACAGCGCGGTTCTGGGCGGCCTACGTCGACGACAAGGTTGGTGGTATTCAGGATTCAGGAAAGGATGGATCCAATTGATTTCGGGCTTTCAGACTTATAGTACTTTTCTTTCCTGTTTCTAGTTCTTTCCGGCGTTTAGCGCAGTGTTCAGATCGGGGACGGAGGAGCAGAGATCGGAGGCGCTCCAGAACGCCTTCCTTGTGGTGGAAACGCTGGAGCGGGCGTTCAGGGAGTGCTCCAAGGGGAAGCCGTTCTTCGGCGGCGACGCCGTCGGCCTCGTGGACATCATGGTCGGGAGCCACCCGATTTGGATCAGAGCCTGTGACGAGGCGGCAGGCACCAACCTTCTGGACGGGGCCAAGTTCCCTGGCCTGGCGGCGTGGGCGGAGCGGTTCATGGCCGTGGACGCCGTGAACAAGGTGGTGCCGGACGCCGGGAAGCTTTTGGAGCAGTACAAGGCGTCTCGGGCGAAATGGACCGCCGCTGCTGATTCTAGCTGAACACGCTTACACCTGCTTGCATAGGCTACTTCTGCTGGATACGTTCAGTTAGTGAGTCGGTCTCGAACCCAAATAAATCCATATGATCCACTACTTTTTCTGGCTAGTTTGGAGTATTTGTACTTGGTAAGATGATCGGGTGCATCGATGCATCATCCTGCTTCAAATCGATACAGTCGGATTCATGATAAGCACGTCAATCTTCCACTCACCCCCGTCACCCGCCATCTGTTCGCTTCATGCTCTACCTGAAACGTCCGTGGTCTGCCTCCTTCCTTCAGCCGTCAGCACACTAAGGACAGTGCTCAGTGCTGTGTGCTGACGAAAAAAACATTTGCAACGATCTGAAGCGTCAATGGCTCAATAATTCTAAAAAGATGACTGCATTTGCCAAATCATTTTCCCCGTTGAAAGAACAACCATCGAACCACCTCTGACTCACCTGCGGGCATACTGCCAAGAAAGTCACGGCATCACTATTATCAATTCCGATGAATGATAAAACAACCTAATGGAAGAATCCATATCAATTCTAACAATCTTAGTTAAGATCTAATGGCTTTCTTGAAAGTGGTCTAGAGAGAAACAAGTTTTGGCACCTAGGTTATGCTGAAATCACAAAAAAAAAAAAAAAAAAAAAAACATAGACTTTTGATATCTTATATGCAATTAGTCCATTGATCTTGAGAACCTCGCAAGCAGTGCAACAAACATCATTCGATTCTTCTTCCCAGAGAGAGTTCGTCATAAGTGAAACAACATGGCCACATCAATTCAACATAGCACTGTCTAACATGCCTGAGATTATCAGTTGGCTAACACTAATAATAGTCCACGATTCATTTTGCCAGACACGGGTCCGGTCTTGATAGGGTTGGAGGACGAGGTCTAGGTTCCGGCGTGTCTTCCTTTTAGTAGGAATTGTTTTTTTAATCACAACCGCTGCACGAAGTTGTTGTCGGTGGGCTTTGGTAACCGTGGGTTGCCATCTCCTAGTTTCGTATTTAAAATTTCTTTCTACTTAATGAAAGATGTGCTTAGGCGTGATCTTAAAAACTAATGGTGTTAATGCCATCACGCAGATTGGGGGTTGGGGGGTTGATAAGTGGCGGCGTTGGCTACCTAGTAAGAGAGCAAGATCTTCGGGTGGCGATTTCGTGAAAGCACGCATCTAAAGGGGGAGATAACGCCATGTACAAGTGGCTAAGTTTGGCCTTTCGTGCTTTATTGGTTGGCTCAAGTACTCCCTCCGGGTTGGTATTAGAAGTCATTTTGGATAAAGTTCGGGTCAAACATTGGGAATATAAATCATTAATAACTTTTAAATTGTTGAGTTTGTAAATATGAAAATTATATGAATAGATTTGTGTTAAAAAATACTTTGATAAAAGTATACATATATCACATTTACATAAATATATTTTTGTAATAACAAGTGGTCAAAGTTGTGTTTTGGAGACCGTGTCGCTGTCCTAAACGACTTCTAATACCAACCCTGAGGGAGTAATCTTGTGAGCTTACGCCGAAATATAGGGCACAAAGCTCTAGCAGTATACCTTAAATCTATTTCCCCATTTTGTTTTTCCTTCATTTTGCTCGATCTTTGTTGTTGCTATTCTTTCCTAGTCTAAGGGACTGTTTGGGACAACTCTGCTCCACCAACTCTGTCATAGAGCAGCTCCACTGAGTTTAAAGAGCTAATGTGTAATACTTTGGCGTAAAACTCGCTCCCACTTCGATACCGACGGTGCGCCATCCCCCCGTCGACTCTCCCCGACGAAGGACGGGGCCGGGCGACGCTGCTATTCGCCGGCCGGGATCTCCCCCGACGGCGACCTCAAGACCCCCTCCCCACCTCTAAACCAAGGTCCCCGCCATGGACGCGAAAGCAGGGGAGGAAGGAGTCAAGCGCTGCCCCCCCGCCACGGTGGGAACTAGTGGCGGTGCTAGGGTTTGGGGCCAGGGAAGGAGCGACGGAGAAGTCCCATTTCCGCGACGGGTGAGGGGCGACAAGGCAGCCTTGAGCGGAGGAGAGGGGAAAAGAACGAAATGTTTTCTTGTGTAATTTGTGGCAATTACGGGTAATTACCTCCCAACTCCATGAGCACATACGAAACGAGGGTTGCTAGAGTACCTCCCGAGTAGCTCCGAAAAAAACTAAGAGTTGGGCCTCACCCACCACCTTTTCTCGAGCGTAGTTTGTGGAGTTAGGCGCATTTTGGCATGAAAGTTTGGGAGCGAGTTGGAAAAGGTGGAGTAGAGCAGTCCCAAAATCATTCTTGGAGTTTTTGACTATGGGATCTTTGTTTCCTCAGCGATTTGGCACAAGAAACTATTGACCACAACGTCGCCAACTGTTCGTACACCTAAGAACTGTCGTAACAAAATTTACCATGTCCTCGGTCGACAACTATCGTTAGTTTAAGAAACAATAAGAACTCTGGTAAATTTACTATGTCCCTTGGCCATGCTTTGCTGACTGTGTGGACCGGCCAACAGGCTGGTTTAGATTCTGTTTTCGTGTTGGATTCTTGACAGGTTTGGAAGGAATGGAATGCTTGTTGCTGCAGGGATGCCTCGATCGCTTTGAATTTGGTTTTACTCCTCTTAATAAAAAATGGGTGAAGGGCCCGATTGAGAAAAATGGGTGCCTCAACCACGGTAAACGACCCCTACCAGCGATAAAGGCTATGGTATGGATACAGCGGGTGCGACCTAAGTAGGCTTTATGGCGACCGGGGGATAGGATATTACTGGACGTCCTCTACACTGTATAAAGCAAGACGTAGCCTTAATTGTACCATGTCCGACCGTGAGCCGACTTTCTTGTAAATCAATAACTCTTTCTTTTCTTCTTAATACAATGATACATAATGCTCTTGTATATTCATGAAGAGAAAAACTACAGGATCTTGGTTTATTTGGGTCCAAATGACCTTCTCACTCAACATATCCTGATATCCCCAATCAAGTAGACGCAGATACACACAGTACGTTCAGGTAGAATCAGCGGCTGCAATCCATTTAGCCCGAAACCCCTTGTACTGCTCCAAGACCTTCCCCACGTCCGGCATCACCTTCTTGATGGCGTCCACGGCCAAGAACCGCTCCGCCCACGCCGCGCCAGGCCAGGAACTTGGCCCCGTCCAGAAGGTTGGTACCTCCCACCTCGTCTACCACTCTGATCCAAATCAGGTGGCTCCCGAGCACGATGTCCACGATCCCGACGACGTCGCCGCCGAAGAACGGCTTCCCCTTGGAGCACTCCGCGAACGCTCGTTCCAACGTCTCCACCGCAGGGAAAGCGCGTTCTGGAGCGCCTCCGCTCGCTGCTCGTCCGTCAGCGATCCGAACAGCGCCCTATACGCCGGCCAAAACTACAAACAGAAGATTAACCATATAATTCTAATGACTTCGGCCGGGTGTGAGGTCTGATCGATTCATTGATTTCCTGCTGAATTACCTTGTCGTTGAAGTAGGCCGCCCAGAATCGTGCGGTGGCGCGGTCGTAGGGGTCGGCTGGGAGGAGCGGAGGACCGGTCGTCGGCCATGCCTCGTCGATGTACTCCAGGATCACGAGCGACTCGCACACCGGGCGGCCGTCGTGGATGAGGACCGGCACCTTCTTGTGCACCGGGTTGGACCGCAGCAGGAGGTCGCTCTTGTTGGCGAGGTCCTCCTCCATGTACTCGTAGCTCAGGCCCTTGAGCCCCAGCGCCACCCTCACGCGGGTCACCCATGGGCTTGACCATGTGCCCAGAACCAGCAGCTCGCCCGCTCCTATCCCACCTCCAGCCGCTGCCATTGCAGTTTGCAGAGGTTTGTTTCGTGCTGTCGTGTGCCGCTGTCTGGTGGAGTGGAGTGTTGGTGATGGGGATCGAGTTGTATATGTACGACTGTCTGAGGCGATGACCAAGCGGTGGTGCTTCGTTTGACTAGCAGCATTGAGTCGAGAACTTGAGAGTCATGTGGAAACTTGGAATAATTTGTTTGTGGGTGGTAGTTGATAGACATAGAGGATCTTTCTAGCAGTAAATTAGATTAGGGAATTGATAGATATAGAGGATCTTTCTAGCGATGATGAAATCAGATTAGGAATTGATAGATATAGAGGATCTTTCTAGCAATAAATCGGATTAGGGAACAACTAGAAACAGGAGTAATGACAAGTAATCATCCTAAATTACAACTGCTAATCAATATACTAACAGCAAATGGTGAAAGAATGAGAGGCACCGGTGGAGTTCATCCGCGCCACGGTCTTCTCTTGGGTGGCGGTCGGTAAGGACTTCCCGCCCGGCCGCTGCCTCCGATCGGTGGAGTGACTGAGAATGACGGTGGGGAAGTGGCGGCTGCTCCACCCTGCGTAACTTCCTGTAATGTGCGTCCTCATCTCTATTTATTAATGATTTGGCGGGTCCACTAATCATTAGTATTAGATGCTCCCGATCGGAGCTAATCAAGGGGATTGGGGCAGCCGTTGAGCTGGACCCCTGTGAGATCAACCTAAGTTTCTCCTCGTCAGTCGCCACCTGCTTGTTGGAAAAGAGGTGCCGCGATTGCGCCAGCGCTGTCGTGTGTTTAGGAAAGGAGGTGCGGAGCGTCCATTGTATGCGTGGACACCTACAGAAAACTAAATTGCTGGTTTTTAGAAGAATTGTGACAGATTAATGTTGATTAGTGTCCTCAATGATTCCTTCAATTGCCAGCTGTCCACTGTATGATCTGCTTTCCTCTGCTCACGACAGAGCTGACGAAAATTCGACAGTCAGCAATTCAAAGTTGATGACTACCTAACCCAGATCAGTTAAATATATCATGATTGTTCATTCTCTCCTTTCGCTGTCGTGAAACTATTGGAGAATTCCAAACACAGCGTTGAACAAGTTAAGCCGCCCTGCAAGTAAGTGCAAGACTGCAATGGCGGCGGCTGGAGGCGAGCTGCAGCTGCTGGGCTCGTGGTACAGCCCCTACGTGATCCGCGCCAAGGTGGTGCTGGGGCTCAAGGGGCTCAGCAGCTACGAGTACATCGAGGAGGACCTCTTCAGCAAGAGCGACCTCCTGCTGAAGCTCAACCCGGTGCACAGGAAGGTGCCCGTCCTCATCCACGGCGGCCGCCCGGTGTGCGAGTCGCTCGTCATCGTTCAGTACGTCGACGAGACCTGGGCAAGCACCGGCACTCCTCTCCTCCCCCGCCGACGCCCACGACCGCGCCACGGCTCGCTTGTGGGCAGCCTACATCGACGACAAGGTATATGAATGCGTTGGTGCAGATGCTGCAAGCCATTTTTGCTTGCTTCTTGCGCTGAGAATCTGGGACCATTGCCATTGCTAGTCACGCGATCGAATGATTCTTTGTGATGTGCTTGCAGTTCTTGCTGGCGTGGAGGCAGCTGTTCTGGTCGACGACGGCGGAGAAGATAGCAGAGGCGTTCGCCGGCGTCGTCCCCGTTGTGGAGACGTTGGAGCGAGCGTTCAGGGGAGTGCTCCAAGGGGGAAACCCTTCTTCGGCGGCGACGCCGTGGGGCTCGTGGACATAGCGCTCGGGAGCTTCGTGATGTGGATCAAGGTGGTGAACGAGGTGGACGGTGTGAACCTTCTGGACGAGGCCAAGTTCCCGGCCCTGGCGGCGTGGGCAGAGCGATTCTTGGCGGTGGACGCCGTGAAGGAGGCGATGCCGGACGCCGGGAGGCTCTTGAGCACTACAAGGCGTTTCTGGTTAAATGGGCTTCACCTGATGCACTTGCGGGTTACAGATCACTGTAACAGCAAGCTAAATGATCGTGCATTTTCATTTCTCTGCGTTAGCAGATGTTTTTTTTTCTCAAACGTGTATTGCTTTGGAATTCATTAAGGGACAAGAGAGCTTGCCAAAGTTATAACCACGCCACACTCACACAAGTTATCAGTAATCCAAGGATTACCGATTACACAGCCGAGTGCAACACGAGGATGTGATTACAAAATAAAACCGTTAGCAGATGTGTATTAGAGTTCGAAGTATATAACCATGAACAAA